>JARYGA010039908.1:0-26180 GCA_030545235.1 Helianthus tuberosus
GTTTGGAATGATACTATTATTCCAGAAGATTTTGAAACTGAGTGGCATTCAATAATGTCTACTTTTGGATTGGAAAATCATGAGTGGTTAAAAGATATGTACGATCTTCGATTTGATTGGATTCCTGCTTATTACCATGGAGAGGATTTGGCTGGTCTTATGCGTACTACGTCAAGATGTGAAAGCGAGAATTACTTCTTTGGTCAGATTTGCAATCCAAGATGTACACTTGTTGAATTTTTCACTCATTTTGAGACTGCAATGGATATTCAAAGGCATGAGCATAGGAGGAATGATCATGATACAAGGTATATTGAGTCTAAGCCCTAGAGTGACTTTGTATTGGAGAAACAAGCATCAGAAATATATACCAAAACAATTTTTAAGGATATTCAGATTGAAATTTATGCTGCCATTACAAAGTGTATGTCAAAGTCTCTTGATATTGTGGGTGATGTTCAATATTTTGAAATAAAGGATTTCAGACAGCCATGCACATCTTTTTTCAAGGTATTTTTTAAATTTATATTGTTTTAAATATCTATTACGTTTTATTTTCCATCTTTTTTTGCGTTTTATCATTATATGATCATATAGTTATATCTGTATTATATTTATTATTCATTGCGTTTTATATTTCATTTCACTAATTTTATATAGCTTTTTAATCTTATTTACAGGTGCAATACAACAAACAAGAAGATGGTTTAAGTATAAGTTGTTCTTGCAAATGGTTTGAACAATTTGGTATATTGTGCTGCCATATATTTTACGTATTACGGTATGATGATATAACTGAGTTTCCTAGAAGATATGTTCATAGAAGATGGATGAGAGATGCTGTTTCTGTTGGATCAAATCATTCCAATATTCGGTTTGATGAAATTGGTAGGAATAGTGAAATTGATAAAGTTTATAGAGAAATCGTTGTTGCAAATGAGTATGTGGTTAATAGGCTGGTTGGCGATTTAGATGAGTTGTGTCGTTACAGGGATCATATTAAAAGTTATATTGATAAAGCGGATGAGGTTATGGTTGCTGCGCCGCCTCCTAGTCGCAAAGAAAGATTTGCTGATATTGGAGGGAACTTAGAAAAATCAGATTCTATGATTCGTGTCCCGATCAAAATAAGGACCAAAGGATGCGGTGTACAAAAAAGGATCAAGTCTAATCGTGAGATTGCAATTCAGAAATCATCAAAGATCCAGAAATCGTGCCGTGTATGTGGTGAAAAAGGACATAACAGTCGCACATGTAAAGATAAGGTTTCTTCTAATGCTATAGGTTCTAGCAATGCAATGTAATTATGTATACAAATTCTGTCAAAATCAGATATCAATAAGTAAAAAAAAAAATTTTGTCATTGCGTTTTATGATGTATATGTTTCATCTCTTTTGTTACTGCGTTTTGTGATATCCTTCATAAATATCAGTTTGTTTTGGTTAATTGCGTTTTATGATAACAACAATATATTGTTATTGCGTTTTATACATAGAACAATATACTTTAAATTGTATTTTTTGATTATTGCATTTTATTGTAACACAGATCATTGATCAAATTAAACAAGATGTGATGACAACCCTAAGCTTCCATCAGGGATTTCCAAATCACTTATCAGCTTTTTTTGGTTAATTGCGTTTTATGATAACAGTATATTGTTATTCCGTTTTATACATAGAACAATATACTTTAAATGGTATTTTTTGATTATTGCGTTTTATTATCACACAGATCATACATAAAATTAAACAAGAAATGCAAGTGGATATAATAAACATTGCGTTATATAGATAATGATAGTTTTAAACAAAGATGATGTTTTCAAACCACAAAATTAAATAAAAATTACTAGCATGATCAGCTTCATGGATCAAAGTTTGTTTCTTCACGGATGAGAACCCTAAGCTTCCATCAGGGATTTCCTCATCACTTTCAGATTCAACCCAAAGTTCAACCTATGAGACTACTGCGTTTTGAAGTTTCTCTGCAAATTTGCTAGCAGAGTTGTTGATGATTGGTATTTCAGATAACTGCTTCAAAAAATTTAGATCCTCACTGGTAGATATGTCCTTTGGGTCATACATCTCCACATCACCATCGTCCCAAGTCACTGAAACTTTGAAAGTTTCCTCAATGAACTCCCAAGATGTAACCTGGGCATCTTCAGTTGCAGTTTGATTCGGATTACCAAATCTTTTGTGTAGAATTCTGAACAGTGCGGCTGTTTGATCTGTGTAACAAGAAGGTGGTATACCTATTTCGTTCATCCTTTTCAAAACATTTTCATTGCAGTTTTGAAGAACAGAAGCAACGGAATGGTATTTTATTTTTTTTTCCATCAAGGAATTGAAGAAAGAAATTGCCTCTTTTAACCCACCAAACTGATAGTTGTTGATTAGTCATTTTAAGGTTTGTGTGTGTTAGGTATTTGGTGTATTTTGGTATACGATGAGAGCAATGTGAAAATAGTTTAGGGTTTCTGTTCTTATATAATCGATTGGTAGAGGAATTTGAATCAACTGTCTTAATAATAAAAATGATTATTTTTTTATTTTTTTCTTTGAATTGATTGTTCAATCATACAGTATTTTATATCAGGAATCCAAAAGGCTTTTTAAGGCTTTTTAAGGCTTTTGGTCTAATCAATTTCTTGTCATTAAGCTATCAGTTTATTTTTTTTGTTTTATCTACTATTCATATATTGTATATTATTATTTTTTATAACATTTCGTTTTAGAAGATTATATATTATATCATTTTTATGATTGTCCTTATTGTAATTATGTTTTTAATTTGTTTTTTGTGTTATAAAATTGTAAAAAAAAATTCATTGCGTTATAAATATATTGCGTTATATGTTTGGAAATGAATAATTAGAAAAAACATTGCGTTTTATAATAAATAGCATTTCAAAACATTGTAATAATTTAAATAGACAATGTTGAGTTATAGCATACTATTAAAATGTTGCGTTTTATAAATTTTATATATATATTTTATAATTTTTTTTCAAAATAATGTTTAAATAATTTTAAAGGATACATATTACGTTTTAAAATAACAAACAAATAAGTGCATTTTAAATATATCATCAAAATATTGCTTTATATGAAAATTATCCCAAAAGAAAAAACATTGCGTTTTATAATAAGTAGCATTTCTAAATCAAAGTAACTAGCAAGATCAAGAAAATAATGAGTTATATAAAAACCATGCTAAATGAAAAAACATTGCGTTTTATAATAAGTAGCATTTCAAAATCAAAGTAAACCAGCAAGAGCAAGCCTGTCTTTAATCCTATCTAAACTAGTGTCATAAGATTGTTTTTTAAGTTTCGCACTGAGGTCTCGAAACTTCTTTGAATCCTCAATAACATAATCTTTTTGTTCGTTGATTTCGTGCAATAATATCTTCGCGATGAACTTTCTTCTTAAATCTTCAAGTTGTGCGGTCTGCTTGTTGACTGGTTTTTTGTTTTTACCCTTCTTGATAATTGTAGGTTCTTCATATTCCACGTTAAACCCACAATCCCATTTTTCGACCGGTTCTCCATGATAACATTCCATATGACGCATAGTGAATATACCACAGTCAATGCCATTATATTGTGTCCTCCATTTCATCTGTATTCTAACAGGGGTTATTCCCTTTATATCATCTGCTTTTTCATGTCCAACAGATTTAAGGTAAGCTGCCAAAGCATTCCTCTATAGAAAAAAAAACAAAACAAAACAAAAAGATTAGGTGGTTTATATTTGTGTTTTAAAAGCATAAGTAAGAATACTTACTGTATTTTCAGGCACATTCCCATATTTAGCTTCATTTGTTTTTTCTTTCGCACTGTTGTCAATGATGAATATTTGTTTCTCTTCAAGATTGAAGGATATCACAAAGAAATGTTGTATATAGAGAATCGGGACAAGGATAATTTTAAAATCCTTTATGCTTTTTAGCTTTGCACCTTGAAGAATTTTTTCTATGTTCATTGTGAATGCTTCTATCATCTTTTCTTTATTTTCAGTTTCTTCCTTTTCACTCAATGGTAAAGCCTGCATAAAATTAAACAAATTAACATATTATTGCGTTTTATGAAGGAATTTAACATACAACTGCGTTTTATGAAGGTAATAAAACATACAGCTGCGTTTTATAAAACTTCATTCAAACAAAGTAAGCATTGCGTTTTGTTAAAGAAATAAAACTGCAATTGCGTTTTATAAAACTTCATTCAATCAAACTTCAAAATACTTCATTATACGAATACAGAAAAATTGCGTTTTATATATCATACCAGCATTCGAATAGTACAGAAAAATCTTGGAGTTTTGTTGTCTTTTGATATTCGTTTTTCTTCTTCATTCAAAATATATGACCAACAATTGATTACTTCTCCGGTGATTTCCAATCCTGGCCTCATTGTTTCAGCAGCATATCTATATAGAAATACATGATGTTTGATTTCAAAGAGTGTATCCCTGCAAAAAAAAAATAATAATAATTAAATTATAATATTTTAATTTTTGTTTTTTTTGTTTTAGTGTATATAAATGAATTTTTACATCATTTCTCCTTTTGCATGGAAAACATATCCCGATATGTTGTTTTCGTGTGCCGTTCTTGCTTCTTTCATTGCTACTTGTCTTAGATAGTATGGTGAACAAAATACTTCTGGTACATTTTTCTCTCGATCTGGTCGTACCATCTTTGTGATTATTTCTTCTGTTTTGCTTATATCACTTGTTGGTTGTTCTTGATGAACTGATTTTGCAGGTGTTTTATACGGATCTTCTTGTGGGTTGAGAAATGATGTGTTTTGAAGTAGATCACTGATTTCCTTTTCAGTATCCTGTTCTTCAATTCTATCAAACATTGTTTGTATTCCAGTAATTTGAACATCTTGTTCGATTGTTTTATTTTCAGATTCCGCTTGAATTTCGGTTTGTGCAGCGTGGCGAGTAGCATCAACTTCAACTTCATTTTCATCAACATTTGAAGACAACTGAGAAATTTTCAAATCAAAGGATGGTACCTCATCATCATGAATTTTCTTTTGATTTGATTTTTTTTCTTCTTCATCTGTCTTTTTTATTATCTCCAACATTAATGATGGAGTTTCTTCGCTAAATGATGATTGTACCATTGAAGGTTTTTCAATGTGTGTTTGCAGAACAGATGCAGGTTCATTCTCATTGATTTTTTTTGGATTGGAGGACTGAACTACAGGTGTGCTATCCTCATTGCGTTTTGTATCATCATCATTGCGTTTTACAATCAATGGTGTTGAAATGATTTGATTTTCGGTGTCTTCATTTTGGCTCAAATTTAGAAATCTTGATGGTGTTTCCATCATAGTTGAATCAATATTAACTTTCATGTGCTTTTTTGCTTGATGGTTGAATTTTTCAATCAATGACACCCATTCGTTTACTTTGTTATGAAGAGCTTCACTGTTTGGATATTCTTCGACAATCTCATCTATGCGTGATTAGATGTTTTCAAAAATTTCTTCAAATCCTTTAAAATGATCATCCAAAGCAGTCATAAGATATTCTTCATGTGATTTTTTATCTTCAATTTTCTTCATATTTTCATCGCCACTTTTTGTTGAATGAATGTCAGAAAGACTTTCACTTTGATTTTGTGATGGCATGAAATTACGCAGTCGGCTTTGACTGTCTACCCACATTTTATCTTTATTTCCTATTGATGGTTTAATGAAGAATTGCCCCCATGATCCTCCACTTTCTGTATGTGTTTTCTCAGTTTCATTGGTTATAATTGGGCTGTTTTGAACATTCTCTTGATTCTCTTGATCAATCCAGTCTGTTGCAGCTTTAAGTAAGGTGATTGGTTGTTCTTCAGCATCGTCTTCATCTTTTTCTTCAGATTCATCTTTAAAAATTTCTTCGTTTTCATTCTCGGATTCAGTTGGATAAACATAAAATTCATCCTTTTCATCTTTCTTTTTTTGTTTATTCTTTCTGACTTTTTTCTCTTTATCCATTACAAGACATCTCCCCTCATTTTGCGCAGCAATTTCCAATTCATCTTCAAATTCTTGTAATGTTGTAGAGTCAATTTTATCAAGAGAGAACTCTTCAGTGTTTTCAGCATCGCCAAATCCTTGTTTTTTTGTAAGCATATAGTATCTGTATGAATCATTGCGTTTTAAAAAAATAATCAATTCAAATTTTGTCGCGTTTTAAAATATAAATCATTATAAACAATTTACAAAACTAATGTTTTGTAACTTTAAATATATTGCGTTTTACAAAAACATTGCGTCTTACACAAGCAAAGAATAGTTTTAAACAAACAAAGAATATAAACAAACAAAAATGAAAGATCATTGCGTTTTAAAATATACATTGCGTTTTATAAAGTATAGTTTTAAACAAACAAAGAATATAAACAAGCAGCCTAAACAAGCATTCAGTAAATATGTAGCAATAATGAAAGATCAGATTTCATACCGCTAACAATGCAATAGGTCCATTGAAGAGCTTCTCATTTCCAGGCCATTGTCTTCTTGTACGCCTTAAAACGGTCAGAATATATTCACACCAATTAAAATCCTGGGTTTTTTGTCACTTTTCATTGATGGCAAGAATCTTTGATTAACATTACTACTTTGCATTGCCTCCGCTATGATCGTAAAAAATATAACCAAGAAATTTAGTTTGAACAATCTTCCAAGCTCATTTCTTGATTTTAAATAACTAATCAAGTTGTGCGCATACATTCTCTTCAAAATATCTTTGCTGAATTGACCGCGCCAGAATTTAATTATAAGATCAGTGTCTTTTGGTCTCAGTTTTTCCACAATCTCTGTTTTTCCATTTGGTATTTGAAATACCTTTTGGATAAATTCAGCTGTGATCTTAATCTTTTCATCTCCAGTATTTATCTCATCATTTTCAGCATCAAAGTTTTTTACCAGCCAATATCCGAATTTGCGTGGAACTGAATGCAGCTTGAATTTTAGTATGCTCTCAAGCCCTATTTCTCTAACAACATTCCTTTGCTCTTTTGAAAAACCTTCAATATAATCTTTTAGATTATTGACTGCACATCTTATGTTGATTTTTTTCCGCCGTAATCATAATATGGTTGTTGTTCTGGTTGTTCTTTTGTTTTATCTTTCCTCAGTGATCTCTTTGGTTTTGATTCTGCCTTTTCCTTCTTTTGATTTTTTGTCGGGTTAACTCTTGGTTGTGGATCAACAAAATCATCATCTGATACATTGAATTGTGTTAAAAACATATATTTTTTTGATGAAATTTGTTAAATGCGTTTTATGTTACCTGAATTTACTTGTTGTTTGGAAGTATGCAGAACAATAGCTCGACTAGATTTTTCATCCTTTGAATCAGAAACTGTATCTTCTGATGATTCTATCACCACTTTCTTTCTTCGCCTTTTTTGTTTTTCCTCTTGTTTTTTTAACTTTAAATAGAATAATGACACAATGTCAATTAACAAATTTATGATAAAACGCATTAGCTAACACTATAAAGATAAAAAGCAGTGATTCACAGGTTAAGATAAAACGCAATACTTTACATCATATTATTTAACACACCAAATTAACATTACATAATCTCATTTTGTTTTTTATGATATATTAATATAAAACGCATTAGTCAACAATGTTAATTAACAAATTTATGATAAAACGCATTAGCTAACACTATAAAGATAAAAAGCAGTAATTCACAGGTTTAAGATAAAACGCAATACTTTACATCCTGTTATTTAACACACCAAATTAACATTACATAATCTCATTTTGTTTTTTTATGATATATTAATATAAAACGCAATAGTTAACAACACATGTATCTCAGCAAATTCAAAGATAAAACGCAATGTTCTAAAATTCGATTACAATTATCATAATAATAATCTCTTTGTTTCTGCAAATTTATTAAGGTAAAACGCATTAATTCACAATATATAAATCCCATAAGAAGCATTAGCATCTTAGATCATAGTTTTAACATAAAACGCAATGTAGTCTCTAGTAACAAAAATGTTAAGATAGGGGAAGATATAACTCATTAACTATTTTTCGGAACGGATATGATATATTAGGTCTATTGTACTTCATAAAACGTAACTTGAATTCAGTTAAAGAGCAAAAATAGATAAATATACCATTGTCTGAAATATCTTTGCGTTTTCTAGTTCTTTGTTGTTTCATTGTTGATTTTCGGCAAATAATTTCTTGTTCATCTATGTTCTCATCAGCTGATGATGTTTTTCGCTTCTTTGATGATTTAGGGTTTTCAGAGACTGATTTCTTTTGAGTAACTCGAATGTAAACCTTCAAATTATCTCTCGACGACGCCATGAACTTCAATGGAGTATGATTTTCTCAAATTTCTGTATGTGTTTGATCGTTCAATGGAAGTGTAAAACGTAATGCATTTTTTTTCGAAGCGTTTCTGTGTATATTCAACGGCGGTTATTTTGAAATTTGACGATAATACCCCTGAAACCCCGGAGAGCGTGTTTAAATGACAGTTTTTAATTTGACTTTGATCTAGACCGTAGATTGTGCAATTGGACGGTTATGATTGCTTCCTATCCTTCCTAGCGAAATAAATTTCCTATTGTATCTCAACCCTATATATAAAAGCTTATAAAAAACTTTCAGGTCCTTTGAAAATTTGGGCCTCAAGCGATGACATACATTGGCCGGCCCTGATTTATCTATTATATAATATACATAATACGAATGTATATGGTTAGTATTGTGTATAGTCGTTACCCAACTAATAAATACTTAGCATATAGTTAAAAATTATACTTAATATTAATTTTGAAGGTCGGTTCTATCACAACACCTTTTACTTTTGGGTTTTCTTGTTTTTTTAGTTCACATATATGTGTCAACCTCTTCATATTGATTTATTTCTTTTGGGTTAATATATCTTATGCTATGATAAGAAGCGACCCTAAATTTGATGGGTAAACCCAAAACATTCAGAAAGGGTAATCGGATGAGTATTCAGGTATGGACGATGTAAGAGATTAGTTTTAATAATTGCGTGTATGAGACAAGTATAGTATTAAATCTAGTCCGGTTACTCAAAACATACATACACGTCTACTAGTACTATAACCATAAACATTTTCTTTTTATTTTTATATGTCTTTAGATAATAGATTAATCTATTTTTTTAACTATATAATAACCGTAAATTTTTCGTGTTATGAATCTAGTAATCTATTATTTTTAATTTATGTATTTCTATTTTTTAATTAATAACAGAGAAAAATGCCCGGATAGTCCCTGTGGTTTACCCTTATTTCAGCTATAGTCCCTATATTTCTAAAACTACTTGAATAGTCCCTGTGGTTTTCCGTTTTGTTCTCGGATAGTCCCTGGGTCTAACTTCAGTTACTTTTCTCTGTTAAGTTGGTGTTAAGAGGGTGTGAAATGACAAAAATACCCTTTCCTTAAAATATAAAAACCAAACATCCCTAATTCCCTACCACATTCAATCTTCATCATCAGTTCATCACCGCCAAGCCACCACTGCCACAACCACCACCAACCACCATCATCCGCCACCACCACCTTCATCACCGTAATCAGCCACCACCACCGCCTCCTCCACCCACTGTGCCTTCTTCCATGTGTAAACCCTTGAAATCGCCCTGTGATTTCATTTCAGAAATTCTTGTTCAATCGGTACGAATGCCACTCAAAAACTATAGGGCTTTTATTCAGGCCATGAATACGAGTAGAATGGCCGGCGAAGCAGGTGGTTCGGGTTGGATGACCGGCGACGGAGATGTGGTGAGTGGTTGAAGACGGCGGCTGATGTGTGGAAGGCCGGTTCAGGTTGAAGGCGGAGATGGAGGTGATGAGTCCGGCGGTTCCGGTGCGGATGAGGGTTGAAGACGGAGATCAGAAACAGAGAGACGAGAGAGAGAGCTGAAGAGTCGGAGACGGAGCGGCGTAGCCGCTCACGGCGGCACGGCTGCTGGTCCGACGGGTTTCACCATGTGCAAAATCAGAATTAGACAATTTTGTTATCCGTTCATCTGTTGACAGTTAATTCTTTGGTTGTTTCGAATAAAACTGAATTCTGATCTGCACACGCTTAGAAACAAAATCAGAATTGTTCGTTGGGATTGTGCAAATCTGTGGATCTGTTATTCATTGATAGAAATCAGTTAAGTCCGCAGAATTAGTATCGTTGCAGTTTGTTCGCTGAAGTTAATACGATATCTGGGATCGCACACTAATTAGCATTGCATATCTTTCCGATTCAGTCGCAGTAAATCGTCATTTAATTTGTGCAGAATTAAAAGGATATTTCGCTGCAGAATCGTACATTTGTCACGGTGCAGAATTCTTCATTTGCTGAAATAATCATTCATTTATGCACTAAAAAAAATTATACACAGAATTTGTCTATACGCAGAAATAGAATTTCATCTGTTGTTATATGTTCGAAACAGAAACAGAGTTTAAGTACATTTGCTGGTTTTGCTGGTTTATATGTTTGAAATCAGTCCATTTTATTGAATATCAGTCTACAGAATCAGTCGTTTAATCATCTGCAGAATCGAATGAATCTGCAGAAATCGGAACGTCATTGTTCAGTCCATGTAAATCACTGCAGTAATTTCAGTCGCAGAATTGAGTTTATCCGCGGCGGAGACCGGCGGCGGCACGGTGGAGGGTGGAGGTTGAAGATGAGGTGTGGTGGTGGGGTTTTATAGATAAAAATGAAGAAGACGCCCGGATAGTCCCTGTGGTTTGGCCTTTTAAGGAAAGGGTATTTTTGTCATTTCACATCATTTTAACAGAGAAAAGTAACTGAAGTTAGACCCAGGGACTATCCGAGAACAAAACGGAAAACCACAGGGACTATTCAAGTAGTTTTAGAAAGATAGGGACTATAGGTGAAAAAACACTAAACCACAGGGACTATCCGGGCATTTTTCTCATTAGATAAAATTTAAAATTGTATGAAATGTTTCTGGAAGTACTAGTGGATAATTATTTAGCAAACTAATGAATAGACCTACTAAGACCATGTGTAGTGGTAATGTGTTCTAATGCCCCCACCATGGGGCATTATCCGACACGTGGCGTCCCAGTCAACGATGGGGCATTATAGCAAAAGTGGCGTAGTGGGGCATTATGCCAATAACCCCATATTATTTTTAATGAAAAAAAAAAAAGCAAAAGCTTTGTCAAAATACGTGGCAGTCTTTCGTCCATATGTTCAACACACACACACAAAAGTCAAAGGCTTTGTCAGACAAAAAGCTCATCTCTGATTGGTTGGTCAAGTTCTTGCATAGCGTTTTAAATAAAACGCCGGAGCCATTTTTTTTCAAAAAAAAAAACGCCCCAAAACGCCTAGTGTAGTGGGGGGAGGGCGTTATAAGGCGTTTTTTTTGAATTTAAAAAAAAAAAACGCCCCACTACACATGGTCTAATTACTAATTCTAAACTCGTCCCATCTCTTTCCTTGTTGTTATGTATTTGCAAAAACACAATTATTAAAGTCATGATGTTGCTTGCACATTTGACTATGTTGAATTTGCTTGGAAGGGTACATCCAATTAGGTCACGTTCTTAGGAGAAAGCAATATTGGATTTTGGTTTGACTATTGGTATTTTTCTTACAAGATATAATCATATAAATCATCAATTTCTGTTTACATTTATGTTTTAGTAAAAGGTATGACAACAAATTCAATCTTTATAATTATGAGATAAAAAACAAGGGTGTGTTCAAACTTATATCTCTCCACTGAAAACACTTTTGTAAGAGGGGTGTATGTTTCGCAACACCTAAAAATCAAACCTTACTCGTTTTTATGGAAAATAAAATAAAGTAGTATGTAACCAATAATTTTACATATAAACAAAAAATATATAATCTTTAAACATTTTTACCTCATGTTAGGCTGGGTACTGGCCCAGTGGCGGATCTAGCCCACGAATTCAAGGGTATCCCAAAAAAAGAAAAATATCGTGCAATCATCGATAATAAAAAAATATGATAATAAATAAAGGTAAACAAATACCTAATAGAGTTGTTATCTCCGTGTTTTCATAGCTTGAAATCATTCCATTAGTCTTTTACTTTATTAAAAGTTTCTTTTTTTACCGCATAAGCCATTGCATTGTTCAAATATTCCGGACACATTCGATTGCGTAAATCCGTCTTGACAAGCTTCAATTTACAAAAACATCTTTTAACGGTTGCGGATGCAACTGGTAAAACCAAAGATAGCATTACTACCTGATAAATAGAGGACTTACGTTTGGGGTTAAATATTATACAAGTTTTATCATTTGGGCTTTAATTATTATACAAGTTTTATCATTTGGGCTTAATTATTATATAAGTTTAGGGTTTCGTAAAAAGTTTGGGCTTATAAAAATTTAGGATTTTATTAATGTCAAGTATCATTTTTTTTGTCGAGAGTATCTTCATATTTGTTCAGGGGTATCCTTTGTATAAAACCAAAATAAAAAACAAAAAATTACACTACAAAGACGGGGTTGGGCCGTAGCCCGTGCTACCCCTACCATTACATTACCTCCAACCCAGTACTCGCCGGTAGGGGACATCTAGTGGCAGCGTATGCCATTTTTTAACATCTCACGCATAGTTGGTTAATTAATATTGAACGTAAAAATATATTTTTTGGTACATTTAGCATGCAAGACTAATGTTATTTGTACATTTGTTATGCAAGACTTATGTCATTTATACATTTGTCATACAAGTCTTATATTATATGTCTAATTATTAAGATGTATATGATCATAAGACTATATATGGAATATGAGGATGGTGGATTGAATTATGGATTACCATGCGGGACATGGATCTCATGGTGCACCCCCCCCCCCCCCCTCCAAACATGTACCCCTCAATCATTGTGAATCTTGAACAAATTGTTTCTTTGAATGCTTCAGGGGCGGAGCTTAAACGAAAACTCAATGGGGGCCGAACTCTCAAAATCCAACTCAATGGGACCTCTCTAAAACCGTATCAGAATACCCTTCGGGTTGACTCGTGGAACAATGTTTCTAGGGTTTGGTCTTAATGGCATATTAACCGGCTACTGTTGAACCTGAGCTTCTTGAATTCTCACATTGCCTTGATAACCTTGATTCTCTAGACAGTTCTGGTAATCTTGTTGTGGATACATAGCCTCTTGTTGATATCCTACATTCCCTGCAAATCCCACGCCTGTCTCATATATCCCAACCTGATTTTTTGCTCTAACTCTTTGATTGTTAGTTCTAGTTCCCGCAAAGTCTTCATATTAATCATAATCATCCCCATGTTCTCCAGGATAAGGTTCTCGGTTAAATGTTGAAGTTGTGTATTGGATGTTTTGAGGTGGGGGTTGAATAGTTGAATTGGTGGTTTGCGGTTTGGAGGTGCTTGTGGAATGGTTGTGTTACTGGGTTGTTGGGTAGGTGGGATCTCATTAGGTATCACCTCACATAAGGTGATCAATATGAGCATTGGGTTTTTGAGAAGATGCTTGGCCTTGTTGTGGGTTGAATTGATCAAAATTTGGGGAAAGTGGCATTGGTGGAATTTGGCTACTTGATTGATCTAGCACTCGGTCGGTTTGTGGAACTAGGTTTAATGGTTTAATAACTTCCGTAGTAGGTGAATGTTAGCTTAGATGTGGTGAGAATTGACCCGGTGGAATTTAGTTAACCTACTTTTGTCTAGGTTATTTTGCTTCTCCATTTTGTTGCTTAATGGACTTGTAGAAGTTAAGATCTTGTTTCCTCTATGAAGGTGATGTGCTAAAAGTAGTTTAATAAATATTAATTAAATTAACCCTAATCTAGACACTAAGTTAAACTCTAGACTCTCTAAAACTACACTAAACTACTAACCGGCAAGTGAACTGATCGACTCTAGAATAGCTAAGTAAGTTCGGATATCGAACCTACGAGACTATATTAATTACATTAACTAGACTCACTAGACTTATCGGTTGACACGGCATTGTTTTTATATTTTGAGGGGAGGGGGTTTTCTAATAACTAAAATTGCAATTAAAGACTAACTAATAAACCAGACTAAAACACGAATCTAGGGTTTTGGATTTTACTCAGATGATGATGAAGATACTACCTAGGTCAGCATCCTACCATTATTGTCCAGCTTTCTATTGGACTTGAACTATTGTGGAACCGGGATCTTAAAGTACTAAACCTACCGGGTAACCGAACAAGACCCTCGAACATTCTCAAGAAGAAACCTATGGAACCTAATAAGCTGTTAAATTACCGGTTTTGTAGACTCCATCACGAGTTTTCTAACTATACTAATAAAGTACCCTAATCTGACAATCTACCTCACAGTGCGAAAGTCAAGGGTAACTTGGAAACCTGATTCAACTCGATAAGCAAGAACTGAAAGGGAAACTAAGGCGGACTTCTCACAAAGTACCCAACCCTATAAATCTAACAACCTAAACAACCCGATATTCTTGCACCTCACGGTTATTGAGATCACTTCAACACCTAGACCTACTTGATTCATGGATATTGCTTCTATGGTATCTTGGCCAATTAACCACAAACTAATCAAGAACACACAGTTAATGCTCTAACTTGAACCTAGCATATGAAAGACATTTAACAAGGTAGCATGTGAGGCAATAAACATGAAATCAAGCAAGTAAAGATATGCATATACATAGAATCAATGAAATCATGTCGTTACTTTATTAGAAATCCACAAA
Organism: Helianthus tuberosus; assembly: GCA_030545235.1. Classification (NCBI taxonomy): domain Eukaryota; kingdom Viridiplantae; phylum Streptophyta; class Magnoliopsida; order Asterales; family Asteraceae; genus Helianthus; species Helianthus tuberosus. Next base: position 14,765 of record JARYGA010039908.1, read on the forward strand.
CAAGTTGATAATCCGATAGAAATCAAAACGTTAATGTATTATCATCTTAACCTAGGTAGTTTACACAAGGTTAGCTAAGCATCATTATATAAGTAAGCACGAAACAAAGTTTGGATGGAGAAAACATGATTTGAAATATAGAAAACAAGAAACTAATGAAAACTGGAAATGTGAACCCGATATCCTTCAATCTCGTGCCTTGAATCTCCAACCTTGATGATTTCGGGTGATGATTTCTCCAAATTCTTGAACTTCTCCTCTCAAAATTGCCCTAGGGTTGTGCTAAATTCGTCCAAGATAATGATTATTAAGTTTTGAGATTAGATTTTATTATGTACATTGCCAGATCCAGTCATAACTCGAAACTCGCTGTTAAATTAACCCCCTCGCGTCGCGCGAGGGGTTTAAGCTTAAGAGGTCGCGCAACGCGAGCCTTCAAAAGGCAAGCACAGTCAAACTCCCCTTATCGCGTCAAGCGAGGAGGCCTCCATTTGCCTCTGGTACGACGCGACAGGGTGTATTTTCTCGATCTCTGTGTTGTTTCACTTCTTGATCTCCCGTAACCGATTCAGGACTTGGTTTTCTCATAGCGTGACTTGTTTTTCACCATTTTCAGCTACTTTTGTCACCCGAGACCTGGAAAACACAAACGATCAGTAATATACAAATTCTACCTTAAAACGACACAATTTGACTAAAAAACTGTACAAACTTGAGAGTCCAGGATCCGACGAGTTTAACGGAGCTTTGGTCCCGAGATAACCGGTTCGGTGATAAGAAATGAGTAGAAGTAGAGAAACGACACCGAACAGTCACTTATAATCTGGTTTCTATTAATATATGAAAGTTACATACCCGTGAACCCAGTTGGACAACGTCTACCCATAGGGAACCAAAAGCTTGTCCAACACAAGATCCAACACCTCTATATACAGGCATTGCGCCTTCGTACGAAGCCACATAAGGTCCCTTCGTACGAAGCGACTAAGTCTTGTGCATCAGTTACGAACCTATTCTGTTGTCCGTTCGTACGAAGGGACTCCCTTCGTACAAAGGAGCTTATACATCACAACACCTTTGATTTGTAACTGATTTCATTCTATTCTATATAATATTAAACACACACTCTATCTAGCATATTCGCACAGTGGCAGACATATAAAATATGAACCAACATATTCCCCCTTGGCTGTCACTATCGAATTGTCATGTTGAAAACCTTGAGCTGTGTTTGAATATTCTGCAATTTCAAATATCCTACAACTTCAATCAGGCATCTTGAAATCTTCAATAGATTTCCCCTTGATTGATGATCCGGGTTTGCTTTTGACAGTGTTGAACACATTCCCCCTGAAATGAATCTTCATGTCTTTGTTTGCACAGTTCACGACTCCTACTCTGATTTGCTAAACCGCAATCTTCACGAACAATCATCAATTTGAAACTAATCAATGCAGCTTCTCTGTTTCAACCTTAACCACATCCGCATTCGGTTTTTGATATAACATTTTAGCAACATTGATCTCGTATTCCGCCTGCTTGATCTGTTTATTGTAAAAAAACCCAACCGGCAATTGATAGAAACTTCAAATACCCCACTGGTTAACTTCAAATCTATGATTACCCCTTAAAATCTGAAATCCCATTTTTCGTGATCAACGTTAAGCACCTTCAAGAATGATAGATCCGTGTAAACGGTAATCTCCACAATCAGCAAATCTTCAACGGATAACGAATCATCTGGTAACGTATACTGATCTCCAAAGCATTCGTCCACAATCAGATTCAACCTCTCGGACAATCCAGATCTCAGAAGCATTCATCCACAACCATATTCACATTCCCGGACAATCCTGAAGTTGGAACCACCCGAATACTATTGTAGTGTCATGAATTTAAAAAATGCTGGAATTTTATTTGAAAATTTTTTATTCCCCCTCATTTTTGCAAATTCTGACGTCTCATCACTGAATTCCCCCTCAAACTGAGCAATTCAGTCTTCTGTCATCTCTGAAAAACTTGACTATACTGAGAATATGACAAATTCTGCCCCGAATGTCAGTTTTTCATCTATGCAGATTTAACGTTACGGCCCATAAATAGTCAGATACCCTGGATGATAAACATTCTGCACCGGTATCATGACTACCCCACTAATTCTACAATCCGTGATCGCATCATCAAATATGTTGGCTAAAGTTCCGTACGAAATAACAATTAAGCACCACGTGTCCCTTCGTACGAAGCTAGAAATGCCCCCTTTCGTAGAAGCTGTGAAATTTAACAATTCAGTCCTCATGCATGTTCGTACGAACCTGGATACACCTTCATACGAACCCAGGAGTGTCCCTTCGTACGAACCCATGAGTGGATTTGTACTAACTTGTGTAATAGTTTATAACGTCTCTTCGTACGAAGCTGAGCTGAATCTTTATTTCTTTGAATTTCATGATGAAACTTCACAAGATTATGCAAAAATCAATTCCGAACACAATGATGTCTTTAATTTCAAATTCCATCCGTGAATTGACCTTCAATTTGATGTTTTTCTGATATTTAACGTCAAAACATGTCACGGCCCCCGACCCGTTTTGCCCGGTTCAGAAGCCGCGGGACAGAACCCCGTGGTATTGGTATTTAATTGGCAGCTGAAATTTTTAACCGGATCGTTTAAACTGAAGACACCAAATTATTTTATTATAAGTTTCGGGACAAACCCCGTATTTTACAATAAAGGAATTTCACTGGGAAATCCCTTGATTACAGAAAACATGTTTATTTATTTACTGAGCCACTTCATTCAAGCTGGAGTGCTACGCAACACTTTTCCTTGTTCACAGTAAATCACCTAAAACATGTTTTAAAAAGATTTGATCAACGAAAAATACTGGCGAGTGCATTCAATTTGTATAAAACGACACATTGTCATAATTCACAGTATTAAGAGCGATTACAATTGCCCCTATCTTATAATTATATGATTCAGTTGTCACGCGACCGGATATGTGACTGTGGTCATATCACTATTGGGTCCGTTCACCCAAAAGTGACGTGTATCACTATTAGGTCCATTCACCTAAAAGTGATAATACTGCAGTAATATATACAAGACCCCACTTACTTTCAGTAATTTAAGATTTGCAAAGACTTAATCCCTGTAAAATATAATTGGAAAAATAATTTAAGGTTTTGTAAAACAACTTTGATAAAAAGAGAATGACTCACATTGCAAGTTTAAACGGTCAGAGCCTGCCTACTGATTAAGCTGGTAAACCTAGTTAAATATGCAATGCAAACGAAACTAGGTTTGTAACTTAATTCAACATTTACGATAATTCACGAGATCGAAACCCTCACGATGAATGGCAAAGTATAGCCCGAATTCAAGCAGCACTTAAACATTCATCGGATCGGTTTTAATCGATCGGACATTGTATCGTAGTAGTGATCGAGTTATTACCCCGTTATCGTAGCAGCGTCTCGACACTAATAAGTTGATATTTGAGTAAAATATGGTAGTTTTGAGGGAATTTTTCGAGCAGTAATGAACTGCCCATGTACGTACCATTTATAGCAACTTTTCGAGTTTCTCGCGGCCCGCGACGGCCTTAAGGCCATCTTTCGCGGCCCGCCAGAGCCACCCTTGCTACGGCTAGGGCTGCTGTGTCATACCCTAGCTTCCCCACGTGGACGACGCGTGTCCCACATCCTTATCCGGTGACTCCAGGGCTGTCGCGCCCCGCGAAGACCCACCTTAACTCTGTCGCACCCCGCGACAGACTAAAATTGCTTGTTTTCTTGGATTTTTATGAAAAGTAGGGTTTTAGGGGTTCGGGTTTTCACTTACGGAGCGTTTTAGGATATTTTTGTGCAAGTCGTTACATCCTCCCCACCTTGTTTAAAATCTCGTCCTTGAGATTTACTGGAACAAGTAAGGATATTTTCTTCTTATCTCCGATTCTAGTTCCCATGTATACTCAGGTCCTCTTTTCGACTCCCATTTTATTTTAACCAACACCAATCTCTTGTGTTTGAGGTGCTTGACCTTTATATCTTCTATTTGAAGAGGTTTCTCAACATACTTTAACTTTTCATTTACCTCTATATCCTGAAGAGGTACTACCAGTGATTCATCAGATAAACATTTCTTAAGATTAGATACATGAAATACATCATGTACTCCGGCTAGCTCTTCTGGTAGTTGTAATTGATGTACGACTGGTCCTATTCGTTGGATAACTGTAAATGGTCCTACATATCTTGGACTCAGTTTTCCTTTCTTACTGAATCGGACTACTCCTTTCCAAGAAGAAACTTTTAGTAGTACTCTATCACCAACTTGAAATTCTATTGGCATACGACGATTATCGGCATAACTCTTTTGGCAATCTCTAGTCGTCTTTAACCTTTCCTTGATTTGAGTTATTTTGTCGGTGGTTTCCTGTACAATTTCGGGACCTGATAACTGGCTTTATCCTATTTCTGCCCAACATACTGGGGTTCGGCACTTTCGTCCGTAAAGTGCTTCGAATGGGGCAACATTGATGCTCGTATGATAACTGATGTTATAGGAGAATTCTATTAATGGTAAGTGGTCGTACCAATTTCCACCGAAGTCTATAACACATGCCCTTAGCATGTATTCGAAGGTTTGGATCGACCTTTTACTTTGTCCATTTGTCTGGGGATGGTATGTTGTACTTAAATTCAATCGTGTCCCCATTGCTTGTTGGAATCTTGTCCAAAAGTGTGAAGTGAAACGACTATCCCTATCTGACACAATGGAGAATGGAACTCCGTGTAGGGATACTACCTCGTCTACATATAGCTTAGCTAATCTTTCCATGCTAAAGGTTTCCTTCATTGGTAGGAAATGAGCTGATTTGGTTAATCGATCTACAATCACCCAGATTGCATCGTTACCTTTCCTGGTTTTGGGTAATGTAGTAACAAAATCCATTGTTATTAGTTCCCATTTCCATAAAGGCATTTCTAATTGTTGAAGTAAACCTGAAGCTTTTTGGTGTTCTGCCTTAACTTGTGAACAAGTTAAACACTTAGAGACGTATCTAGCTAAGTCCTTTTTCATTCCTATCCACTAATAGTTATTTCTCAAATCTTGATACATCTTGTTATTACTAGGATGCATCGTATACCTAGATTTATGGGCTTCCTCTAATATCTTATCTCGTAAGTTTCCTCGTCTAGGTACCCAAATCCTTTTCTTATGGAATCTCCAAATTCCATCAGTTCCTTGCTCTAATTCTTTTATCCGTCCTTTCATTCTTTCAGCATCATCCTTGATTTCTATTTCCTGATCACTCTTCAGTTGTTCCATTAAATCTAATTGTAGATTTAATCTAAGAGCACGAACTCGTCTTTGTTTCTCATGGTACTTATGACTCAAGGCATCAGCTACTACATTTGATTTTCCTTCGTGATATTGAATATCACAGTCGTAGTCGCTTAAAATTTCCATCCACCTTCTTTGTCTCATGTTCAATTCTTTTTGCCCAAAAATATATCTTAAGCTCTTATGGTCTGTAAAAACAGTAAACTTACTACCATACAGATAATGTCTCCAAATCTTAAGGGAAAAAATTATTGCTCCTAACTCTAAGTCATGAGTCGTGTAATTTTCCTCGTGCTTTTTCAATTGCCTTGATGCATACGCGATCACCTTTTTGCGTTGCATTAACATACATCCTAATCATAGCTAAGATGCATCGCAGTAGACTTCAAAATCTTCTGTCCTTTCTGGTAAGGCAAGAATTGGGGCATTTGTTAATTTCTGCTTTAGAATTCTAAAGGCTTCTTCCTGCTTAGGTCCCCATTCAAACTTAACAATTTTACAGGTTAACTTAGTTAATGGAACAAATATCTTAGAAAAATCTCGGATAAAACGCCTATAATATCCAGCTAGTCCTAGAAAACTTCGGACTTCTGTAGCGGAGTGCGGGACTTTCCAACTTGTGATAGCTTCTATCTCGGAAGGATCTACGTGAATGCCTTCGTGATTAACCATGTGTCCTAAAAATTGCATCTCTTGTAGCCAAAATTCACACTTCGAAAATTTGGCGTAAAGCTTTTCCTTTCTTAACAGAGTTAAGAGTGCATGCAGGTGCTCGCAATGTTCGTCCTGGCTTTTGGAATAAATAAGTACATCGTCGATGAAGACAATTACAAATTTATCCAAATACGGCTTACAGATCCTATTCATCATATCCATGAATGTTGCAGGAGCATTTGTTAATCCAAATGGCATGACTGTAAATTTGTAGTAACCATACCTAGTTCTGAAAGCAGTTTTAGGGACGACCTCTTCCCGTACTTTCAGTTGATGGTATCCAGAGCGCAAATCTATCTTAGAGAAATACCTAGCTCCCTGAAGTTGATCTAAAAGATCATCAATCCTAGGTAATGGGTATCGATTCTTAACAGTAACCTTATTTAATTCTCTATAATCGATACACATGCGCATTGACCCATCTTTCTTTTTCACAAACAACACCGGTGCTCCACAAAGGGAGGAACTGGGTTGTGTGAATCCTTTCCCTAACAATTCAACTAACTGCTTTTTCAGTTCTAACATCTTTGTGGGTGCTAATCGATAAGGCGCCTTAGCTATTGGAGCAGTTCCAGGTATTAAATGAATTCTAAACTCTACTTCCCTATCGGGTGGTAATCCAGGTAGATCTTCTTGGAATATATCGGGATATTCAGATACTACTGGAATTTCCTGAAGTTCTTTTCCTTTAGTGTTAATGATTACTGAAATCATATACACTATTCCTTGTTTCCGTTCATAACTAACTACCTTCATTACTGAAATTAACTTCATTGGTTTACGAGGCTTATCCCCTATAATTCGAACTATTTCTCCTGTTGGTGCACGAATTTCTACGGAATTCTGATCACACAGAATTCGAGCATGGTTGGCTACTAACCAATCCATTCCTAACACGACGTCGCACCCCACTAAATTCATAGGTAGAAGATTTGCCGAAAACTTATGTCCTGATAATTCTATTTTTCCTTCTTGAAGTACCTTATCTATACCGATAGAGTTTCCTTCGGCCGTTTCTACCGTATAAACATGACTAAGTTTGGTTAAAGGTTGCTTAAGAGCTTGGCATAATGAAGTATTTATGAAACTTTGGTTTGCAGCAGAGTCAAATAATACTTTTGCATAAACGTCATGAACTAGGAACGTACCAGCTATCACGTCGGGAATTAGATCTGCCTCTTGCCTCGTCAGCTGAAAAGCTCTTGCATTTTTCTTATTAGTTCCATCGGCCGACTTTGCTTTGTTGTCAGCTGTCTTAACCAATTTAGGGCAATTTGGCTTGAAATACCCAGCTTCTCCGCAATTGTAGCAGACTGTGGATTTCTTCCTGCACTCCTCCTCTCGGTGTCCCGGTATTTTGCAGAAATTGCAGTATGCCTTACATTTTCCAAAATGCTTTCTTTTACAGTTACTGCAAAATGGCGAGGTGGAGGACTGTCCGACTCCCCTTTTCTTGGAGTTACCAATATTACCCACACGGAAACCTTGAGTAATTTTCTGATCCAGTTCCTTCTTTCTATTCTTTTCTCTCGTACGAATCAATCCGTCAGTCAAGGTGTTGGCCAACTCGACTGCATCGTCGATCATCCGGGGTCTAGCAGCCTTGACTATGTCGCGGATCTCGCTAATCAGTCCCCAGATATAGCGAGAAATAAGTACAGGTTCTGGCGAGGCCAGAGTCGGTACTATCCTTGCATACTCGAAGAATTTCAAAGTATACTCACGACCATTAACATCCACCATCCGGTGGTTCAGGAACCGGTTTGTCATTTGTTCCTTTTCGTAGGAAGGAGAAAACTTCCTTTCTACCAACTCCTTAAACTCCTCCTAACTCATGGCATAAGCCAGGTCACTTCTTTAGCTTGTAGCACCGTGTTCCACAATTGTAACGCCTTTTCTTTGAAAAGGTGAGATGCATACATCACCCTGTCTTTTTCTGCGAACTTACTTATTTTAATTACGGCTTCGGTCTTTTCTAACCATCGTAATGCAGCAGTTTCTCCTTCGTTGCCTGCAAATTCGATCGGCTTACAGGCGAGGAGTTCCTTATAAGTGCAACCGTTCGTCATCATTTTCCTTTTCTTGGGAAATGGGGCTTAAATTACATTATTATTAGTGTCTCCATTTATGCTATAACTGAAATTATCGTCGCGAGTGCGTTTGCTATGGTCGGCTTTGGAGGGTTCAACTGGATTCTTAACGGCTGCGACGATTGCTGGGATAGCATTTGCTATCCCCTGAGCAACGATATTTTCTATATCTTGTCTATTGAGAAAATTTTCCTGATTATTTGGTTCCGATTGATTAACTTCATTTGCCGATTGGTTTACTGCATTATCCATCTGAATTATAGATATGACATATGGATTAATATCACAAAGATAGATAGCAATTAAACACAATATTGCAATCACAAATCCAAATTAAGTCATCACGTATAACCAAAATCGTCGACATTGCGACATTTATATATATATATGGGACCGCTAAAATGAAAACCACCTCTAGTTGTAAGAACCGTGAGAACTACACCGTACGGGGCGAGGTGGACCAAATTTTTTTTCATAAACGTAGATGCGTGTATTATAAACACATTTATAAAAAAATTCAAAAAAAAAAAATGTCGTGTGTGTAGTTTTGAGCACCACAAGTTTGCGTTTACGGGTACCGTAAATTTGGTTTAAAATTTACGGTACCCGTACACATAAACAAAACTACACACACGACATTTTTTTTTGAATTTTTTTTACAAATGTGTTTATAATACACGCATCTACGTTTATGAAAAAAATTTTTGGTCCAACTCGCCCCGTACGGTGTAGTTCCCATGGTTCTTACAACTTGAGGTGGTTTTCATTTTAGCGGACCCCTATATATATATATATATAGGGAAAGACTTGGGAGAAAACCCTCTATTTTGAGAAAACCTTGGAAACCCATCACAAGGCCTACAATTGGCCACGTCATTGATTGGAGATGACAAAACGGAGGGTATTTTGGTCTTTTTACATTGCTCTTTCTCTCTCTTCCTGGCATGTTATACCAGCTCCTCTTTCTTCTTTATACCAATACCCAATGTCAGTACACATTTCTCTCTCACACATATCTCTCTCACACACTTATTCACTTTCATATCCAGATCTGTCTGTACACCTCTCTCTCTTCCTTAATCTGATTAGTTTCTCTCTCTCTTCATCAAATCTCTCTCTCATCGTTATCTTTTTTTCCCACCACACCACCGCACCACCACCATCATCACCACCGCACCACCATCAGTATTGTACCTTCGACACCACCGTAAACACCTCCAACCCTGTTGCACAACCCCCACCACCGTTGTACCTTTACCACCGTCGGCCGACCCCCGCTGCACAACCCCCACCACTGCCCCTCCACCTCTGCCATCCCCCAACCCCAACCCATATATTCAGATGTGGAACTGAATATATTCAACCCAAATGACTATACTTTATTCCTTGAAGAACCATGTGAGTACGTAGCATCCTCAAAATGGCACCAGATCTGAATGTTGCCATCATCAACTACTGCTCAAAGGTCACCGATGTCGACGAGCTCTTGAGATCGTATCAATCTGAACCCGAATGTTCTCCATCCAAAGATTATATTTTGGGGAATGATCTCCATCCGAATGTTGAAGTTATATCAACTACAAAGGTTTAATTGTTTGTTTTTTGATTTAAAATTTGTTTGGATTAATTTTTGGGTTTTTTTAAGTGCGAGGGTAATATTGTTAGATTATTGAAATTTTGAGCTTGGGGACTGTGTGGATGTTTGAGTCATGGATAAATGCTTTTGGATGCGTTGGGAAAGTTTATTATGTTAAGATTATGATATGTAAATTGTAAATTGCTCATTTATTTATTATTTATGATCTGTAAATGGTTGGGCTGGTGGTGGCAGCTGTAGTGGTGGTGGTGGAGGAGAGAGAGAGAGAAATGATCTTTAGAGAGAAAAATGGTAGGTGGGGTGGGTGGGTTTTATTTATGTTTATTTATTTTAGTATTTAGGTTAAATGATCAAAATACCATCATATGGAGTCTATTTGTTCAGAGTTAACAATGAAAATTAACTAAGTTAGGGTTAAACGGCATAACTTGTAAGGTTTGCAAACAACTGGGGATAGTCATTTTCCATCGAAGGAACAAATACGGCCTTATAGAAACAAGAGTGCTATTTTTTTACATTTGTTATATTCGAAGCCCACACGTGTTATATATCATTCGAACGGAAAGCTTAACACATGTTAGGCCTGCAAAACCTATCAGGTTACATTAGAGTGTTATCCTACAGCATGAACCTCTAACATGTGTTATAAAGGAGCGCATAAATGTAACTTTTTGGAAATTTCAAGTACATAAATGGCCAGTTTCATATTATACCTAACATGCTTGAATAGTTTGAATCGTTCAATTTCATTTTACCCATTTCACCTTTTTTCTTTTCAGCCGATTATAGAATATGGGTTTTGAAACACGAACACCAAGTATAATAGTTAATAGTTATGTCTGGTTAATGATTAACGGTTATCTTATCTTTTTGTTATTAGGATGGTGATGGATAAAAGGGAAACAAGATCCAATTCTCGGGACCGTTGGTTTCGTCAAACGTGGATCAGATGCTTAAGGATCATGTGACAACTCGTATTTCAGAACCTATCTTTGTGCTTAATGTAACGTATGTGAACTTTGTGTGATTATCTGATACGTTGATTTAATGTATGTTTATGAGATTTTATGTTTGTATTATGTGAATCTATGTATGTATATATATATATATATATATATATGACTCGGATCGTACAACACAACCCGATCGCACAAGCCCATGTTGGGCTGAACATCTCATCCTTGTCACACTTTCCACTCGGTCCACTATGATTGAACCCGAAACCAAATGGGCAGCCCATGAAGGGGTCGGCCCACTCCCTTGTGTCGCATAAACTATGAGGAAAGTTTATACTCCTCATTGGTTGCAAATCTCACAACACACACCAAACCCTAAGCTCCTCTCCTCTCCTCTTGAAGCCGACGACAAACATCCCCATCTCTCGAAGCTTTATTACTTGGATCGATCCTATCCTTATCTCAACCGGTTATTGTTTGTAATTATCGATTGTATGTTAGATGATATTATGATCTATATGTATTACATGATGATTTAATGATATCTTGTGATATAAACTGTTAATGGTTGAGGTTCATATAATCGGCTCACATGTGTATGATTAGATCAAGATGTGTATTAGTAATCGGATGATGTTATAGAGGATTAGAATTGAATATAAGTAAGTCGGATGTGATGTGTTTGAATTCGGATGATATGTGATGA
>JARYGA010039909.1:0-32576 GCA_030545235.1 Helianthus tuberosus
TAATGGTTCCCAATTTATTGGGGGCAGAACCACTAACTTTTGTGACAGCTGGGGGATTAAGATGATAACTTCAACACCAGTCCACCCACAAGCTAATGGCCAAGCAGAATCATCCAACAAGATCATCATCAACAATTTGAAGAAAAAGCTTGGATCCAAGAAAGGGAAATGGGCAGAAGAAATACCCTATGTGCTTTGGGCTGATAGGACAACCCCCAAGAATGCTACTGGTCAAACACCATTCTCTTTGGTGTTTGGGGCAGAATCAGTGATCCCAACAGAAATGATGGTTCCTACTGCTAGAATAAGTACCCGTGATCCTGAGGAAAATGATGAAAACTTGGCTCAAGACCTGGATACTATTGAAGAAATCAGGGATATGGCTAGGATAAGGATGGCCAGTTATCAACAAAGAATGGCTGGTGCTTACAACAAAAATGTCAGGATCAGGAGGTTTCAAGTTGGAGATATGGTGTTAAGGAAAGCATTTCAGAATACCACCAATCCTGCTGATGGAAAATTGGCTCCAAAATGGGAAGGCCCTTATTTGATTGAAGCTGAAGCAGGAAAGGGGGCATATAGATTGCTAACCATGGAAGGTGATTTGCTACCAAGAGCTTGGAATGCTGTCCACTTGAAGAAATATTTCATGTAAGCAGGATCCTTATGGCATAGGTGATCCTCACGATAGGGATATCCTTAAAGGATCCTCAAAGTATCGGTGATCCTTACTCAGGTAATATCCTAATCTTGAACTATTTCATTTCTTTATTTTCTCATATAAGGATAAGGATCATGTATCCTTTATCCATCTCTCACGTGAGTTCAAGTTTTGAAAGTTCAGGTATCTTTAGCACAACGTTGGTTATCCACAGAAGCAATCCGTCTTTTGGGTTTAACCCCAGTTATTTGGGCTTGTCCCCAGATTCCGCCTGTAGCGCACGATGATCCTGGTGTAGTTCAAGGCTTTGGGACCAGTACTCGTTCTAGGGGCTGATAATTCCATTGTCCTGGCTATGCTTAGGATCCTACGTATAATGGTAGACGTACCATACATCCGTTCATAAGGTTTCTAACGTTTTCACGTTAGCTAAGGTTTCTAACGTTTTCACGTTAGCTAAGGTTTTGGCATCTTCATGTCACCAAGTTTGGATAGTCGCCAGATAGGGCCATACTCCAGTTTACATACGATCCTTGGGCTTGTCCCCAGTTATCCTTGGGCTTGTCCCCAGTTATCCTTGGGCTTGTCCCCAGTTATCCTTGGGCTTGTCCTTGGGCTTGTCCCCAGTTATCCTTGGGCTTGTCCCCAGTTGCTAACTCTTTTCTTATATCGGCTTAGTCCCAAGTTATGCTCTATTTCAGGTCCTTGAAGATAGGCAGCTAGGGATCCTTGATCCTTATTTCACTCTAAGTTTTATCTTATAGTTATCCTTATTATGGTTAGGATTCTAACTTGGATCCTCAGGTATGATCCTTAACTCTTTTGATTTTATTCATTATTCTTCTGAATAACCCCTATACTTGACAACTGAACTTGTGTTTCTTAAACTATATCACTTTTTAGAACTTATCGGTTATGGGATATGTGATCCTTGATCATATCCTAAACTTTCTGGATATCTTTTCTAATTTTTCAAGGCTTGATAAATACAAACAGAATGAACATTACAACAGTTGGAAAGTAACATACTAAAAGGGATAACAACACAAGATAAGCGACAAAAGGTTAAGTTTTTATTTATTAACATAAGGCTAACCCTTTAAAGGTTGTCAAAATTACCTACCCGAGCTTCTACCAGCAAAACGTGGCCCGTCCGCTGGGGTAGGTAAAGGGTGTCCATGATAATGAGTTCAAAAGTAGTGCAGGAATATAAAGGCGGCAGGATCACAATGGCTTCACCCCCCAAACAGAGGATCCCTCCACCAATTGCAATCCTGCCTATTGTCCAAAGGATCATACATGATCCTTAATCCTAAAACCTATTGTTCAAAGTACAAACCATGAAATTGTTTTAAACATCACAACCATCAAACTAAAAAATTGGGCTCCGGCCTTGGCACATATATCCATCATCGCCCAATTGTGCAGCCTACACCTTTGCTGCATCCTCTTCTCCTCCAGCTGTGGTATCCTTTGTAAGATCCTTCCCACTGCCACTTGCTTCAATCGCCAAGACCTCAGTAGCCTCCTCTTCATCATCCTCAAGATCAGCCAACCTTGCCTTCCAACCCTCAACATCCCAGCTGTTTTTATCAAAGCTAGGATCTTGAGCTTCCTGGGCCATCTTCAATTTTGTCTGGTACATCGTAATGGCGGCAGAGACCTTAGCATTTTCAATAAGGTCATGCTTTTCATAGTCAAGGTCGATCAGAAGTTTGGCTGTCTTAGTCTTCTCATCTAGGAGTTCCTTCCGAGCATCAGCAAGTGCAAGATCCTTGAGCACGGCAACCTGTTGGAGGTCGGCAATCTTTTTATCTTGATCCTCAACGTGGCCCACATAATCCTCAATCTCAGCAAATTTCTGCAAAAGAAAAGGATAAAAGCAGTTCAAGACCAAGTGATCCTCATACGAGTAGGATACCAAGGCAGAATTAAGGATCCTTACTTCATTGAAGTACTCAAGGAACTGGTGGCGGATCAGTGGTAGGCCTTGAAGATCCTCAGCATCAGAAGTTTTCCTCTTCTTGACACCCTTTCCTTTAGTGGGTGCCTTTGGAATGGAGATGCTAGGACTGGTGGTGGATCTCTTCTTCCTGGATCGTACGACATCAAGGTCAGCCGTGTTGAACTGGGATACAGGCTTGGCAGATTTTCCAGCGCCTACACATTCATAGCAAGATGAGTATCCTTATCCTATTTCAATTTATTTGTTTATTCTAATATTCAAACTATGTAAAAGGCAGGATACTTACTTGACATGGTAATGGAACCTGAGGATACTTCTTGTGAGTCTTGGGTGTCTATCTTGAATGTCCTTGTTTCAGGATCAAGCTTCCAGAAAGCAGCGAGCCTATCCTTGGTTTCAGGTGATGTGATGATGTGTGAGACAGAAATAGCTGCGTGATACAAAACAAAAAGGGTTAGTGATCCTATTACAAAAACAAGACTACTTGGTGATCCTTCTCAGGATCCTCTGTCCTACCATTGGTGGACCACTCCCTTGGTAAATGCTTTCCATCTGGAATGGTATCCCTTCTCACAAAGAAGAAGCGACGTTTCCAATCTTTGTCATTCTTGGTGACTTTAAGAAGGGGATGTTCTGCACTGGGTTTTCGTTTGAATAAATAACGGTGGGATCCAAAGGTGGTAACATCATACAACTGTGTCAGCTCTGACATGCCTAAATCAATACCCTCCTGTTCGATGATCCTCTCCAGGGTATACAAAACCCTCCAAATCATCGGCATGGCTTGGATGTAAGAGATGCCGGTAAGAGAAAAGAAGGATTGTGTAAATTCTGGGAAAGGATAGGTGTATCCTATAGCAAATGGAGTAACTGGAAAAGCAACCCATGTTTCTGAAACATAGTCACTCAGGACAGTAGGATCGAAGGGTTTGAAAAAGGCATTCGCCGGAAAACGGTGACAGATGTTATCTATTTGTGCATCGTTAAAGCAACATCTCTCATTCGCCGAGTCTTTGATGATCTTTTGACTCTTCAAAGGGCTATCCTTTTTGCGATCCTTGGCCGGAGAACGTCGGAGCAACATTTTCGAAGTGATAGAGATAAAAAAAAGAAAAACAGAGTAAGGGAGGAAGAAAGAGGAGAAAGAAATACCTGATCGATCATCGACTGAGAATTTAAAGGGAGTTTCTTTCGAATTTGAATGCATAATGATCCTATCTATATCTCTATTTATAATTATGATTCTGCAGGATTGTCACTTCCGTGACATCATCATCGCAACGGCTAGTTCTATTTTAACGGCTATATATCCGTTAGTTTGTTACGGATAAGATCAAGAAAACATAACTCGCTAATTTTACAATTTCACTCCTTATATTTTGGGGGCAATTGTTAGGGGAGGATTTTCTAACAATTAGTGATCCTTATTCGTTATCCTAATTAGTGATCCTTACTTCTGTGACAGGTGGTGATCCTCAGAAGGGCTTTAGGATCAGGATCATGGATCACTTTAAGGATCCTCGTACTGACGATTGTTTACTTATGTTTTGTAGCATCTCGCAGGTATAATAAGCTTGACCAAGTCTTAGCGACATTCCTGGAGAATATTCCTAAACTATTCTGCACGTGCTTGACCAAAAATAGACGTTATGGAGAACGTGGAGGCTTGGCACGAAAGTCGGATAGTTAGTTTAGGTGGTTATTTCTATTTTAAAAAGGGAGTAACGAGCTAGTAGAAAACAGTTAGTCATTTCTCAGTTACACACACTCGTACAAACGCTCATACAAGCTCTCGTTCAAACACTTAGCAATCTCATACACTTTTTACACATTTCACCGTAGTGATCCTTGTACCTAGCTCGTTACTATCCGAAGTTGTAAACATTTAATCATTTATTAGAGCTTGGTGATCGGTAGTTTCCATCACCCGGGGTTTTTTGTGCCGGAGATCAACTCTTGATCAAGGGCTTTTTCCCCGTATAAATCCTTGTGTTGTTTGTGCAAATCTACATTGAAGTGATCCTCATCGCTATTACATAATCAGCATCATACCCCCATAACATAGAGTTTGGTTGCAATATCCTCAACAGATTTTTTGACCAAAACAATATTTATTTATCAAAGTTAAACCCTTCAAAGGTTGTCAAAATTACCTACCCCAAGCATCTACCAGCAATACGTGGCCCGTCCGCTGGGGTAGGTAAAGGGTGTCCATATTAACAAGTCTAAAGTGCAGGAAAGTAAAGACGTCAGGATAATAGTGGCTTCATCCCCCCAAACAGAGGAACCCTCCACCAAGTATCATCCTACCTATTGTTCTGAGGATCACTGATCCTTAACCCTAATAGCTATTGTTTAAGTTATTACAGACCATAATTGTTCACCATCGAAACACCATCAAACAAAAACCACAAAATCATAAAAAATGGGCTCTGGCCGCGTCTAGATAAATCCATCATCGCCCATTGCTGCAGCTTAAACCTTCGCTGCTTCCTCACCACCTTTACCAGCTGCCTCCTCCACTGGATCCTTCACCCCACTACTACCAGCTTCGATTTCCAAGACCTCCTCAGCTTCATCCTCATCATCCAGCTCCGCCAACCTCTACCTCCAAGCCTCCTGGTCCCAGGCAGACCTATCAAAAGCAGGATCCTCAGCCTCCTTAGCCATTTGTAGCTTGATCTTTAGCATGGCAATAGTAGCAGAAAGCTTCGCCCCTTCCATGACCTCTGCCTTCTCTTGCTGAGCTGTGACCAGCTTCTTCTGCAGCAGGTTGATGTCCTTCTCAAGGGAAGAGATCTTCTTATCTTTGGCCAGGAACATCTGCTGGAAGTCCAGGTTTTTCTGCTCAGCCTCTGCCAGATGTTGATCAAGGAGCATTTGGATCTCGGCAAATTTCTGCATAAAAGAAGTATATAGTCAGGATCCGTTATCCTCAGAAGGGAAAGTTCAGACCTAAGGATACAGGATCCTTACCTCGGAGACATATTCCTCAAACTGATGTTGAATGAGAGGGAGGCCTTCCGTGGGCTCAGCGGTCTTTCTCTTTTTGGCACCCTTGCCCCGTGTGCTCATGCCCTTAGGATTCAGGATGCTTGGGCTTGCAGCCAGCTCCTTTTTTACGGACCTTGAGGAGGCGAATTCATTGAGATCACTCACGCTGAACTTGGAAGAAGACTTGTTGGTCCCTCGTACAGGATCTGTTCGTCTGGAACTTAGATGAATCGAATTTGACTAATGTGCGGAATCTATTTGATCAAATCACAGATGTACGACAACATTTAAACTCAGTCTGATCTTTCTATTCAACTGTTATGAAAGTACAAAAGCGCCTGTAGAAGTCAGTCTTGACAGAGTTCTCTCTAGAGTCAAAAGTTCTAAATGACATACCCAGATGGGGTATTTATAGGCAACTCAGGAAAGAGATAGATGTTGTCCGACCGGATGACACATGTCAGCCGTCGGACATCATCTTTACAATACAGAACCATTCCCAGAGCTGTCATTCTACATACATAATAACATACAAGTATACAAAACATACAAAATATGACTAAATGCTGACGGAAGCTACAGACGTATGAACTAACAGACTCCCCCTCGGATGTAGCTGTAGTTCCTTCCAACATAGTCTTCAATTCTTCCTGTTGCGCCTTCGTTCTCGCGCTCTCTGTCTTCTTAATTCATCCTTTTCTTCTAACATTCTTTTCCTTATATGCCTTCCTTCATCGATCCACCATTTTCTGTAAACCGAATCACCATCACGCTTCTGATCCCATTTAGGAATCTTGTTCTCCTCTTTCTCTATAGGCGTCTGATCCGTAGGAATCGATTTTCCCAATTTGCGTTTGCCAAGCTCAGCTGCCCTATCAGCAATCTTCTTAAATATTTGTTCTTGTTTGTACCTTTTCAGGAACTCATCAATCTCAAGATCTCTCCAATTCGTCTTCCAATATCTTCCTGAGTTGATGTCTTGGGCAAAACACACATCCACAATTGTTTGATACTGCAACGCTTGTTCTTTGTCTTTCTTCTTATAAACAATCTTGTTGTAAAACAAGCATTCGATATCCTTCTTCGAACAATTAACAAGCCACATCGGATCCAGAATACTGATTCTTCATGACTTTCCTGTGGACTTGTCGTACAGAGAGATTACTACCTTAGCTGTTGTTTCATTGTACAACCACCCTTGGAATAGATCATGAAAATCTTGCTCAATAGCTCTGAGAGGCATATTCTTCAAACATCTCGGAGGCTTGATATCTAACGTTATCTCTTTCTCTCCGTTCTCCAACATTGTGACAATTTGCTTTGGTCTTTGAGGCTCCCAGTCAGGATATCCAACCTTGGCCTGCTGCTTTATGTAATCCCACAAATGTTGGTCATGTACTTTCACATCCAGACCATGATAAAATTGCTTTATATTCTTTGTCTTCACCAGCTCATCTACATCCCACCACGGAAGAGTTTTGATATCTGACAAAAACTCGAAGTACTGTACCCCCTGTTCCCGTCTGATGGTGTAGACCTGTAAATCTTCCAGATAACCCCACGATAAGATGTCTCCCCATGATATGTCTTTGTTGTGAGTGAAGAACTGAAGTGCCCTAAGAGTCTTCCTCTCTTTCGGCATCACTTTGAACCATTTCTTCCGTTCTTCAGCAAGGCTTTCTCTTGGTATGGTTTCTGGAACACATTCAGTAGTAACTTTTTCAACAATCTTTCTCCTGATTTCATCTTCATTTCGATCTTTGAACATTTCCGCAAAAGAAGGAAATGTCTCATCAACTCCAGAATAGTGAAAATCAGTTTCTTCATCTGATGAATCTGAAGCGTCTTCAACAATTACATCATTTTAGTGATCAGCTTCATGAGCATACCTATGCTCAAATACATCTTCAGATGACTGAGGTATCTCATCTTCAATATCGAACTTGAATTTTCCATCATTCAAATCCAGTTCTTCCAACATTTCTGCCCTTGATCTCTGAATCTATATCTCTCCCTCATTTTGAGCATTCAGATAAATCACAGTAGGGTTTGTAAAGAATACCTGATCAACGTGCTATTTTCCAGAGGTGGAGGTTTCTTGCTAATCATCATCTTCTTGTTCGTTGATCTGATCATTCAGAAACTCTTCAATTTTCTGTTCAACATTAGGATTCTCAACCAGCAATCCCGAAGCACCTTGATCATCATCATCATTCTTCTTGTCATCATCATCATCTTTCTTATCAGACTTATCATCATCGTCATTTTCAGATTCTCGACAACCACAGACTTAGGCTTCGCGTTGGTGCACTTTCGTGCAATGTGTCCAACTTGATTGCATTTGAAGCATGTCTGGGTGTCAACTACCCGACTTGTGCCTTCGGTCTGAGGTTGCAAGGCTTTCTTCTCAAAGAATTCTTCATTGGTTTTCGAAAAAATCTCAGATTCTTGCTCGGAGTGTGAACTCGAGCTTTTCACAAACACCTTTTTCTCAACAAATTTCTTGTTTTGAAAGTTCCTTCTTTGGTTATTCTTACCACCCTGATAACCACCCGACCATTTGTTTTTGTTGTTGTGAGAAAAACGTGGTGGTACAACAGGTTTTTTGTAGTAAGATTTATCCTTTTCAAAGTTCAGTTGTCTTTCGGAATGTTTCAAACCTTCGATTTCACAAACATCAATCTCAACCATTTTAAACACATTTTTCAATTTGTCGACATTCACATTCTCTAATGGGAACTCAAGATCCGAATACAACTTATCCGAACCCGACATCTTGTACATTACAAGAGTAGGTTTTTCACTTAAGTTGTTTTTGGAAGTTGATTTCGGAATGTAATTGTTCAAGAAGCATTCTTCATCCTCAGTTGAGTCACTGTCAGATTTCAAAACATTTTCAACTACGTTTTTAACAACTTCAGACTGAACACTATCTTCATCAGATGATGAAGTGAATGTGATGTCAATTGTTTCTGGAAGTTTAATTTCATTTGTTTCATCATTGTTAACTAATCCAGACTTTTTCTTTGAGAAATTATTCAACACTGGCGGTGGAACTTGATGATACCCAACCCCTGTTCCATCAGCATATACATCTTCGCCAGCTTTGTTCTTCCCAATGGGTTTGGGAACTATGTGTTAAAGAACAAAACTTGCGGAGTTGTAACTGTTGAGTTTCAGATTGATGCGTTCATTTTCAATCTTAGCTTCCCAAAACTGAAGCTTCAGATTAGCAATCTCATCCAACTGTTGGTTGATTTGCTTTTCTTTCGACTGAAGGACTCCTGATAATTGAAAATTTTCTTTGCTTGTTTTATTGTTTCTCTCATCAGAATCTTTAATCGTTCTTTTTAACTTCTCATGATTTTCAAAAAGTTGTCGATTTTCATGAATTAACTTTTCATTTTCTTTTCTTACACGGTCTACTTCAATTTTATCGTTTTCAAGTTTCTCAGTTAATTCCTTAATTCAATCATTTGAAGTTTTCACCAATTTGTCACGACTTAAGATTTGATTTTCAACTTCTCTGACTCTTTCAATCAGTTCTTCAGTCTTTTTAGTACTAAGATATGCATGTGTACTACAAATCTTGCAGTCTTTCATGCAATTTTTGCAGTCACTGTCAATCTTGGCTTTATCAGTCTTACCTGACCCATTTGTTGAATCATTAGAACTGACCTTGCTCTTTGACTCAGTTCCGGATTTAGAATCTACCTCTAATTCCTTTGCTGCAAGAACTTTATCAGCCATTTTCTTCAGGTTATCTGCAGTGAACTCTTTGGTCGTGTCAATAATCCCATCATCGACCTTCTTCGACTGTAGCTCCTTTTCTTTCTCCTTTTCTTCAGCTTCTCTTGCCCACATTCTCTGCCTTTCCTCTTCTTCTTCTGCTATTTGTTCTATGAGGGTTTCAACACTGATTGATGATGGTTCAACAACTATTTTCCCTTTAGGATCCAAATAGCATTCCCGAGTATCATCCCATCTTTTTGAACTTTTTGCTTCTTTCCATGTTCGATAAATTTTATCTTTCATGTTTTGGGCTTACATCTTCCTAGAACAGTATTTCTCTTCTTCAGTACGGGTGTCTTTGAATGCCACAATCTTTGCCATGAATGCAAAACCCACAGCATCTTCTTCTGGTAGCACATCACTCCAGTCATAGCCCTCATCATCATGCATAACGGCTAATGCTCTCGACTTTTCTTTGGGAGCATCTTCTAACTGCTTCATTCTGGGAGATTCTGCTTTGTTTTGATGATAGATGGCCCTTTTATAATAGTCCTCACGGAATGGATTGGCCGTTTCATCAGCAGCTGCATTTCGACATTCTCGTTTAAAGTGCCCCTTTTGCTTGCACTTCATTCTTGTATGGGTGTTGCTAAATTACTGTTTGGTCTTCGAACGTGTCAACCTTCTTTGGTCGGGGGAGCTGTCTCTGTTTTTTATGAAGGCCTCCGGGGAGCATTAGAGGATATTGTTGTTTGTGGGGGTGCCTTTTTTGGAGATCTCCAATGGAGGCTGGCTTCTCTCCCGACCCGGTTCGGAGGCTTAGGGATTTGTACGGCCGAGGATGCCTCTTCATATGCTTTCGTGGCTTCAAGGGCCCAATCTTGGGGTTTACAAGACCACATACTCTGAGAATGTGGTGGGGATGTTTTAGACTCCGATTACAGGAGTGCGTTGGACCGTTTGCATAGTTCTCTTCCCGACCTTGATATTGGCGGTTTCTACATTAAAGACACCGCCCCTCCTAAATCCCAGAAAATTCTGGCGAATGCCTTATATGGCGAAATTGTCAAGAGGTTTGAAGAGAAGTTTGTTTTATCCCCTCGGCAAAGAGCTGTGTTTGAATGTCTACGTGCCCCACATGCTCAGGATTTTCTGTCTGTCGCACCTATTGAAGGCTTGGGGCAACACATGTCGGCTGTGGAATACCGTGCTATCCTTAGATACCGACTGATGATTCCTTTGTTCCCAGTTGACGAGCCATGTCCGGTATGCCGCAAAGCGTGTTTGGATTCTTTCGGCGAGCACGCGATCCACTGTAAAGAGCTACCAGGGTTTAAATATCGGCATGATTGGGTGAGAGATGTGTTATGCGATGTTCTTAAGCGGGCCGGGATCTCTGCCAAAAAGGAGGCTCCAGTAAATTTCCTGACTGACCCCTTAGAGGGGAGGTCCACTTTACGTCCGGCGGACATCCTTGTGTTTGGATGGGAAGGGGGGAAACACGCTTGTGTAGATCTAACTGGAGTCTCCCCCCTTGTCGGGCTCAAGGACAAGGGCTTTGCCGTAGGGCAAGCGGTGCTCAAGGCAGAGGCGAGCAAAGTGGCAAAACATGAGAAAGCCTGCCTAGAGAATCAACATGTGTTTGTCCCGTTTGCGTTTGATACCTTTGGTGGTCTCGCTCCTGACGCTGTGCGACTTTTGAATCGGGTTCAAAAAGTCGTTAATAGTAATTCTTCGTCGCTAAAGGTTTCAAACTATGTATTTAGTAGAATTGGGTTTTCTATTCAAAAGGGGGTGGCGGCGCAACTTGTTGCCCGACTACCTGCCATTGCTTTGTAATTGCCCTTTTCGTGTGGAATGATATTGCAGTTTATATATAAAAAAAAATTATAATATTATATTATATAAAAAAAAAAAAACCTTTGATTTGTCAAACCCTAATTTAGTAGAAGGTCCACCAATGGAGTGTCTGCATGTTATCTCCATGAACCTCTGAGCCCTTCTAACCGCACTCGCCATACACCATCTAATATCAATCAACTCCATTTCCTCTGGGTCAATTTGATCATAGTCCTCCTTGGTGAGGTTTGTGTTTCCGATTTTTCCTGCTACGAGACTTTCGTAAGACTCCAAGATGGATGCTAGAAATACCATCTGCCGTTTGGCTGCTTCTTCGCTGAAATTTTGTGCGTTGTTGAGATTTACAGCAATGTTGCATTGGAAAATGTTTTTCAAAGCAGATTGTTGTTGCTGTTGACTTGGAGTCGATGAAGACGATCCTCCATGATATCCGCTGCTTGGAGCAGGACTGCCGTTTTGAATCTCTTGATTTGTCACACTTGGATTTTCTACTGAGAATGCAGTCTTTGGTGATACCGTTTTTGGAATCATACTTCCTCGATAATACAAATCAACGTTCTGCTGATACTGAGTGCTGTTGACTTTATTCGTTTTCCTGATTTCTAACTCGTGACTTTCAAGCCTCTCGATCAGAAAATCAACTGTCAGATTCTTCTTCTCCACAGTGTTTTTCAACAACAGAGCAAAGTGCATCCAATCCTTTTCATCAGGCAGTGAATCCATCAGCTTATCAACCAATTCTTCCTCTGTGAACGTAAACCCATGTCTAGTTAGCTCGATCTTCAAATGACAAAATCTTTCTATCATCTTTGAAACCGATTCATTTTTCATACATCCAAATAGATCAAATTCCTTTTTCAACAATTTTTTCTTGTTTCTAACAATTTATGCTCCACCCACGCACTTTTTCTCTAATTTTGCCCATACATCTTTGGAATCTTTGTAATCGATTAGAGATATGATATCATCCCATACTGATTGATGTAGCAATGCGATACATTTTTGCTCAGCAATAAAACTTTCTTGTTCATTTTCAATTATGTTCTCATAGTCACTTCTTCCAATGTTAAACCCACTCTTCAAGCATTTCCAACTCTGGTAGGCGAAAGCCTTCAACCAGTCTTCAAACCTAGTTGCCCACCTACTGTATTCCTCGATAGCCATTAGCTTGGGCGGTTTGTTGTATGTGCCATACGCGTTATCCACGCTCAATGAGTCGATAATGGCTTTCTTTGGATTCGGGTTTGGAGCAGTAGTGTTTGTTCTGCTTGACGCAGTGTCTCCTGTGTTGTTGGTGTAAGCAAATATGTCACTGAAGGGATTGAGAAAATCGTCCCCCATTTTTAGTGTACCTGTACCAATTTACAAACACTTAGACAATTTTCACAAGTTTTAAAGATTTCAAACAAAACACCTGGATCGAATGGTGATCCGACCGAGTCACAATCCGAACGAGTGACACAAGTAATCAAATGTACTTCTGTAAGACGGCTATCCGATCGGATGGTGATCCGATCAGGTGGTCGTTCGTTCGAGTGACGCACTAAACTTTTGAAAGTTTGAACTTTTCAACCTTTCACCACTCGGATGGTAATCCGACTGAGTGACAGGTTATCTTTTGTAAATGAAAACAAGAACTTCCAAATCCAATCCGATCGGATTACTGTCCGACCGGGTGGGATGATGAAGTAAGCAGATACACTTGAACAATCAAAGTCACACCACTCGGATGGTAATCCGAGCGAGTAACACTGATGATGTCAGCAAGCAACTAACAGGTACTGTCTAGTCCAATCCGTTCGGTCAGCTGTCCGAGCGAGTTGATGACGTCAGCAAACATGAACAGTTCAACATGGTTTTTGATGAATTTGATCTAGTTTTTGAAGGAATTTTGTTATGAAATCTTGAAGGATTATGCTTTGATTGATTGCAAATCGATTTATATCAGTTTTATCAAATTTTAACCGTAGATTCACGTCCAATTTTATGTTTTTCTGGTTTTTAAAGTATAAAAGTGAAGAACAATGTAAGAAATGAGTAGAAAGTGAGAAAATATGTCAAATTTCCGGTGAAATTTGACTCTGATCAGCAAGAAAAGCTCGAATTCCGATGAATTCGTTGTCGTAGATCTCGATTCAGCTCCCTGGATGCTCTGATACCACTTGTTGGTCCCTCGTACAGGATCTGTTCGTCATGAACTTAGATGAATCGACTTTGACTAATGTACAGAATCCATTTGATCAAATCACATATGTACGACAAAGTATTCAACGTTTAAACGTAGTCTGATCTTTCTATTCAACTGTTATGAAAGTACAAAAGCGCATGTAGAAGTCAGACTTGACAGAGGTCTCTCTAGAGTCAAAAGTTCTAAATGACATACCCTGATGGGGTATTTATAGGCAACTCAGGAAAGAGATAGATGCTGTCCTACCGAGTGGCAGTCCGCTCGGATGGCTATCCGGTCGGATGGCCATCCGACCGGATGACACATGTCAGCCGTCGGACATCATCTTTACAATACAGAACCATTCCCTGAGCTGTCATTCTACATACATAATAACATACAAGTATACAAAACATACAAAATATGACTAAATGCTGACGGAAGCTACAGACGTATGAACTAACAAGACGTTGAGGATTTGCCAGCACCTACAAATACAAAGCACAGATAAGTATTCATACTTTACATTCATTTAAACATTTATTTACACATAGATATGGATACTTACTTGACATTGTGTAGGAACCGGAGGAGACTTCTTGTAAATCCTTTGTTTTAGCTTGAAATGTTCTGACAACATGATCAAGCTTCCAAAAAGCAGCAATCCTTTCTTTTGTTGTAGGAGTTTCTTAAATATGAGAGAGCGAGATAGCTGCACAACAGAAACAAAAAGAAGGATCAGTTATCCTTAACAGAAAAAGAATCCTACTTTGGTCCTTGTCTAAGGATCCCATATCCTAACCTGGGTGATCCACCTTTTGGGAAGGTCTTTCCCATCTGGGATTGAGTCCCTCCTTACAAAGAAGAACTGGTTTCTCCAGTTGGTATCATTTTTGGTGGTTTTCAGAATTGGATGAGGCTGACCGGTTTTGTGCTTGAAAAGAAAGCGATGAGAACCATGGCTAAAAAGATTGTACAACTGACTCAATTCAGACACCCCTATTTCAACACCCTCCTGCTCAATGATGTTTCTAAGAGTATAAAGGACTCTCCACATCATTGGCATGGCTTGTATATAGCACATGTCGGTGAGTGTGAAGAATGCTTGTGTTAGAGCAGGAAAAGGATAATTGAACCCTAGCAGAAAAGGGGTTGCCGGGAAAGTGATCCAGGCATCGGAGACACAATCGCTCTTCGTCAAAGAGTCGAATGATCTGAAGACGGCTCCTGCCGGGAAGCAATGACGTATCCGATCAATTTCGGGATTGGTGAAACGACAAAGTTCTAGCGAAGGATTTTTGGTTACACCCTGGCTCTTCAGGGGGCTCTCCTTCATAGGATCCTTAGCAGGTGAGGATCGGAGGGTCATCTTCGCCATGAATGCTTAGAGAATAGAGGATCGGAAGAAGAGAATTTAGAGAGAAGGTAAGAGAGACTACCTGCTGGATCTTCGGATGAGGATTTAAAGGGAGAAAGTCTCGAATTTAAATTCAATTTGGTCCTTATCTCTAACCCTATATATAATGATTGTTGTTGCAGGTGGTAACTGTTGATGACATCAGCCTGTCACGGCCATATCTTTTACTAACGGCTAGTCCGAGAAGTGTTGAAACATGACTATCTAATTCGATATCAACTAGTCATGTTTGGGGGCAATTGTTAGGGATAGAATTTCTAAGCATATGGATCACGGATCCTCAAGTGTAGCCAGGATCACGGATCCTCAGTTCAGTTTGAATTAAGGATCCTCAAAAGACGTTGCAGGACTAAGGATCCAGGATCCTCATTTTTATCCTAATACTAACAATTGTTTCCATATTTTTTTTACTTGTTTTGCAGGAATATTCGAATAGGACTTGGTCTAACCGAGATTCTTGGGGAATATGCTTCATTATTCTGCACGTGCATAAGCTTTTCGACCGTTATGGTGATCGTGGGGGACTTGCACCTTTTTCGGATTGTTAGTTAGCTTAGCTAGTTTCTATTTTTAATGGGGATAACAAGCTTGATTAGATTATTATTAGCAACACACACTACTCTCGAGAACTCTCTGTAAGTTATTGGCGAATATACACTTTTTGCACACTAGTGATCCTTGTACCAAGCTTGTTATCATCCCAATTTGTAAACATTGTTTGTTTAATATACTTGGTGATCGGTAGTTTCCATCACCCGAGGTTTTTTATGGCGGAGATCATACATTGATCAAGGGCTTTTTCCTCGTATAAATCTTTGTGTCCACTATTCATTTCATTCATACATTGTTCACATATTTGATCATTCAACCAAGCATCACACCTCACAAAATCGGATTTGGTTACATTATCTTTGTGTGATTTTTGACCAAAACAATAACGATCAATGAAAAGTCACAATCATTTAATAATAAGGAAATTGTAATGATGCCACCATGAATGTTGTATGATTATTCCTTGAATAAAATGTGATGATATAATAATTAGTGCAAAGATCGTGATCATGGTAATTAAGGAATAATGCTCATGTAATGAGATCAACCATGTTTATATTGCGATGACTATAAAACGGTCATTATAAAGGTCATGATCATGGTAAATGAGGAAACTATAATGATCCTCAACCATGTTTATATTGAAATCGAGCACAAGAAGTGGCAATATAAGGGAGTGATTATATGAGAATAAAATATGGAAAACATGTTATAATATGATTGATTGAAATAATAATTGTTATTTTCTTGTTTTTTTCTATTTGTGTATTGAACAAACACGAGTGCAACTAAAAGCATATATGACGATCACAAACCCGAAGTTTATGGTTCATAATCATTTAATGATTGACATGAACGGTTAGACCATACCGAGTCTAGATGATGTGAAAAATATCAAAGAACTAGAAGATGCTTCATGGTACTTACACATGCAATATTTGCTCTCAAGGGAAGTTAATGATATACCAACTAAAATATGGTTTATATCCCTAAATATTTTGGAAATAATAAGGGAATATGTGTATCCCGACATGATACCATTTAGTATTCTGAAATCGATGCATCGTCTAAATGGTTATCAAATCCACAACCTGAAGCTTGTGTGATTGCGGCTTAGCTAATGTGATAGCAAGCATATTAATCCAGATTACTATTGGTTACAAAGCCAATGATCATGAGAGGAGCAAAAGTTCATTTAGGTACATGTAATTTTATATATAGTACCATCAATTCACATCAAGACAATAAGTTATAGTTCTTCCCATTCAGTTAGTTTTTGGTCAGGAACCAAAGATGTCTCATCAAAGATTTTGGTTGTGCGACATATATTGAAACTCATCCACCACACCGCACAAAGATGGGACTTCTAAAAAGTTTGAGAATATGTTGGGTGTAAATAATTGTCTATGATTGAATACTTAAAGCGATTAGTGAGAAATTTGTTTATGGCTCATTGGTTTTCACTTTAGTGAATGAATGTTCCCAACATTAGGGGGAGATAACAAGCAGTTGGAAAGTGAAAAGTGAAATGAATTATCATGTCATCTTGATCCTCAAACTATAAACTATAAACTAGAAATTTAAAGTATAATTCATTTACCAATATTAAAGAACAAATTACCAGACAAGTTCACAGACCTAAATAGAGTGACAAAGTAAGTCACATAATCAACAGCTTATGCTCCAGTTATATTTGTGTCCCAAGAGGACAACCACATATTTTGTAATTAGTCTATTGCACGCCTGAAGTGTGGTAGACTAGTCGATTCCAATAATAAAATTCCTCGAAAATTGGAGCAAGTAATTAAGATGGTCAAGTCGAGGTTATAGTAATAGGATCTCATGCAGAGACATTAGACATGATGGTTCAAGAAGAACTTCAGGTACCTGAAAATAAAGAGATCTCAATAAGTTGTATCATGTCTAAGATATGTATGGAATCGAAATAAAAATCGATGTCGTTATACTTTTTTATATAATGTAGCGCTTAAAATGATTAAATGATAAGGATCAAGATTTAAGATATGCCTATGAATGAATATTAAGAAATGATTGGCCAAAATAGAAAGAAGCAAATAAGGCAGAGTTTAGTTCTCTAATGAAATGGAAAGTTTCTGAATCAACAATCCAAACAACTGGAAGTGTAAAAAATGTTGGATAAAAATGTGTCTTTTACGCAAATCATGTGAAAATAAAATTAAGTGATATAAGTCAAAATTGGTGGCACAAGAATTTTCACAAAGACCTATGATTGATTATGAGGAAACGTATTCTCCAGTGGTGGATGCATTGACTTTCCAGTATTTTATTAGTCTGGTAATATAAAGAGAGAATTGATATTCTTCTTATGAATGTTATGTATCACTTGATACTGAGAGTTTACATGAAAGTCCCGAAGGACTAAATTATGTAGGTCATGTAAAGTAAGTTCTCGTGAACAATGTGATCATTGTATACGTATTCGGATTTTGAATAGGTTATGATTTTTTACATGTTGGATATAATTGAAACTCCTGATGAGTTTTAAAGCAATTGGTTGCTAAAAGGTTAATTGAAACATCTTAACGATGTAATACTTGTGCACTAAGACACGTACATAGAAACTTGTACCCAGTGATTGTGATATCTCAATAAATAGTGTACACGCATGGTACAATATGGATTTTGAAAATAAAAGCAAGTGCTCATGACATTTTTCCATATCATATAGATATCTATGAGTTATATGGGTAAGTTTATGTAGCAAAACTCATGAAAAGTGAATGCACATGTATATTTGGATAAGATGGGCAGAATTCCCTCATTGATTGATAATGCCAGAAACATTGATATAAAAACCTCAAGAGCGTACTATATGAAGTTGACAAAATACGTATGGGCTAAAACAGTAGGGTCGAGCGTTGTACAACTCGAGATATTCGCATAAAGAGGAATATAAGTTTGATTAAATTAGCCATGTTCTATGGACATTCTACCTTTAAAAGTTCACTATAATCGCAATTTACAGTAATGATGTCTAGGCATCATCGAGAGAACTTGTCGAGCTTTTAAAGGGAGAATTTTCGAATGATCTTGGCACGGTCTAACTATTACTCGAACTGCAGTTCGAGTATATATGTAATTATATTTTACTAATCCCTCAAGTACATCTAGAAGATGATGTTTGGATATTTTATTATGGAAATAGTTGAACCTTAAAGTATGTTCAAGGTTGTTAAGTCATTTGTTATAAGAAATGCCTATTATCATCTCCTACCAAAGTAGAGATTCTCATTCTAGATGTACCATCGTTAAATGCATAAGTGCATTAATATGTTTTGCTAGCTATGTAGTGTTATAATATCTTTCATTTGAGCTTATTGTCATGATATAACCTTTGTCAAGCGAAGAGACATTGGAATGAGTTCAAAGAAATATTTCAGGTATAAACGATATTTGATTATATTTTACTAACCCATCAAAACAAGTTTGGTTAGTCTTGTAGATGCCGGAATGTAACAAAACACAGTCATGATAATTTTTGGAAGGAGGCACCTAAAGTCTCGTTAGAAGATTATACAACATTGCTTAACATAAAGGATTGCACATTAAGGGATCAAGCGACAAATCATTCTCTGCAAAAGCTTTATTTGACTTTCAAGGAAGATGGACGCATGTAACTTAAAGGATACATGTTAAAATGAGGGGGAGACTTATTCAAGTTGCACTCTTTTTCCCTTGACTAAGTTTTGTCCCATCGGATTTTCTTAGTAAGGTTTTTAATGAGGCAACATACATAATCCAGAAGTACTAGGGTTAGACGATACGCGTTGCACTCTTTTTTCCTTAGCTATGGTTTTGTCCCATTGGGTTTTCCTAGCAAGTTTTTTAACGAGGCAGCATCACCAAGCGTATTAAAGCTATGTGGATAGTCAAGGGGGAGTGCTTTGAATGTATCATAATGGTGACTCTCCACATACATAACTCCTATCTCTTTGATTTCTTTTGTATTAATGTGTGTGCCTATATAGTGGCATTTGTATATGGTGTATACATCTTAATGAACAAGAATTCCTATTCACTTATTCTCTATAGTCTTGTTCTCTCATGTTTAGTATAGTTGTATGTGGATTACTAATAGACCGTTGTTTTACAACAACTTTCAAAATATCTCCAATCATTTAATATTCTAATCATCATATTAGAAATTAATTATGTTGTACAATAAAAAGTTATTGGTTCATTTGCTGGACTAGTTGAATGGAACTAAAAAACTGAATGACCTCATAAGTTCCTATTTCGAACCTTATAACTTACAAAAAAAAGACTAAGCAATTTTCCTGAATTTGGTGTGAACACCAAACAGGTCTCTAGCTCGACCGCCCAAACCGACCTACCCAATTAAAACGGTTCAAACCCACAAATTGGCCCATACCCGGTTCTCAGTCGGCCCCAGATATCAACCTCCTCCAGATCTTATAATTGACATTTTTTGCCCTTCAAATAGATGAAGCGTCGTCTCAATGCCTAGAGGTGTTTTTCTGATTGCCCACGTCACAAATGCACTTGTATGTGTGTGTGTGTGTGTATATATATCTCTTATTTTAACACAAAAGAGTGTATTTCTTTGGAGTTTAGAAGTTAAAATGTCATAATGTGCTAATTTTTCTCCTTTTGTTTCAGTTCTGGAGCTCGTAAAGGTGGTTGAAACTGTGAGGTGTAATCTAGATTTGAAACTATCGTGTACAACGCCTACTTCATCATGTGTAGCACCTACCTCGTCATGTATGACAACTACAACATCATGTAGGGTACCATCCTTATCATGTGTGGCGCCTACTACATTATGTGCGACACCTACTTCATCAAGTTCGACACCTACTTCGTCACGTATGGCGCCTCATTCATCACGTGTAGTGCCTACTTCATCACGTGCAATACCTACTCGATTACCTGTTGTGACGCCTACTTCATCACATGTGGCTCCTCGTTACCTGTGACGCCAACTTCATCACGTCCTACTTCATCATGTGTGATGCCTTCTTTATCACGCGTGGCGCCAACTTCAAAACCTACGATGCCCACTTCATCATGTATGGCGCCAGCTTCATCACCTATGGTGGCTAAATCATCACATGTGGCACCTACTACATCATGTGCGACGCCTACTTCATCATGTGTGGCACCTCATTCATCACATGTGGTGCCTACTTCACAACGTCATACTGCATTACGTGCAACACCAACTTCATCCCGTGCGATACCTACTCCATCACCTAATGCGACGCCTACTTCATCACGTGTGGTGCCTCATTCATCATGTGTGGAGCCTATATCTTCACTTATGAAGCCTACTTCATCACGTGTCACGCCTCCTTCATCATGTGTGGTGCCAACTTCAACACCCATGACGCCTACTTCATCACCTATGACACCTACTTTATCGGGTGTGGTACATACTACATCATGTGTGATGCCTACTTCATCACGTGTGACGCCTACTTCATCATGTGTGGCGCCTCCTTCATCATGTGTGATGCCTACTTTATCGTGTCCGACTACATTACGCGCAATACAAACTTCATTACGTGTGATACCTACTCCATCACCTGTTGCGACGCTTACTTCATCACATGCGGCACGTACTTCAACACCTGTGGTGCCTCATTCATCACGTGTGGCGCCTCATCACCTGTGATGCCTACTTCATCACATGTGACACCTCCTTTATCACGTGTGGTGGCGACTTCAACACCCGTTACATGTACTTCATCAACTATGATACCTAGTTTATCATGTGTGGCACTAGCTTTATCATGTGTGGCACCAACTTCATCACGTGTGGTGCCTATTTCATCTTTAGTGATGCCTACTTCATCACATGTGACACCTCCTTCATCACGTGTGGTGCCAATTTCATCACCTTTGACTCCTACTTCATCACCTATGACACCTACTTTATTACACCCAAAATCATACTATGAGGTATGGCGTCTTTCTAGGTTTTAGAGGGGAAGATACTTGTTTTTCTTTTAGTTCTCATCTTTATGAAGCATTATTGCGAGGAGTTCGTACTTTCAAAGACGAAAATGCAGTCCCAAGAGGTGAAGTACTCAAATCGGAAATTGAGAAGGCAATTATCAATTCTAGGGCTTCAATAGTGGTATTGCCTAAGAACTATGCAAAATCTAGATGGTGCCTTAATGAGCTTTGCTTGATCTTACAACAAAGAAGGAGGTGTAATCATATCGTATACCTGCTTTTATCATGTTGAACCCTCACAAGTCAGGAATCAGTGGCAGTGTTTTAGGCATAGAAGCAAAAGAATGGTCAAAACAGACCTTTAATGCTTATGATGCGAGACGGTGGAAAGAAGCCCTAATAGAGGTTGCTAATTTGACCGTCATGGTTCTTTTAGGGTATACATACTTTCACCCTCTATTAATTTTACATTTCAAGCCTTAGGAAACTACTTTATCAATTAATGCTATTAACCTACTAGGAGTAGTCTAATAGGGCATTCAAATTGGAATCTCTATGTCATCCATATCCCTTAAATTGAAGGAAAAAATTACGGTTTTTATGAATTTTGCACATGATCCGAATCTTTAAATTGGTAATGAATAGTGACTTTCAAAATACAGAGATCCACTATTCACTCGTCATATCTATTTACTATATTTTTTTGAGTGGAAGAAAAAGAATATAAATAAAAATAAATAAACAAGTAATATAAAACCAAATAGAGATAGATATAGGGAATTGGACCTGAAACATCTTGGGGAACAAATTTGAGGGATAAAAGAGATTTTTAACTAAAATTTAGGGGAGGAGGATTTTAACATGAATGCTCTAGTTGTTGTCTAGAATATATATCATATCAACGTATCTTTTAGGAGTTCTAAAGCGTTTGTCAAAAGTTTTCTTGATTATAAAAATCATCTTATGAGCTTAATAATCAATCCATTTTTTTAAAAAAATTTTGAATAATTCTGATGTTGCAAACCTAGAAATCTAGATTTGAATAAGTATGCATCAAGTAGGTGTCAGATGGACGAGCACCTACTAAGGGTTATATGTGTCAGATGGACGAGCACCTACTAATGGTAGTAGGTGTCCTTAGGAGTAGCACCTACTAAGGATAATAGGTGTCATAGGGGGTGAACTGACCATCAAAATACAAATGTTAGGCAAAATGAAATTATGTTTCTTGTTAGTAGGTGTCAATGGAGGTAACACCTACTAATGATGGAGGTAGCACCTACTAATGATAGTAGTTGTCGTAGGAGTTAACACCTACTAATATTAGTAGGTGTTTAGTAGGTGTTCTTACAAATGATAGTAGGTGTCCATAAGGGAAGCACCTACTAACTATAGGTGTCATAGGGGGTAAACTGACCATCAAAATACAAATGTTAGGCAAAATGAAATTATGTTTCTTGTTAGTAAGTGTCAATAGAGGTAGCACCTTATAATGATGGAGGTAGCACCTATTAGTAGGTGCCGTAGGAGTTAGCACCTACTAATTTTAGTAGGTGTTCTTACAAATGATAGTAGGTGTTAAAAAGGGTGTAGCACCTACTAATGATAGTAGGTGTCGTAGGAGTTAGCACCTACTAATGTTAGTGGTTGTTCTTACAAATGATAGGTGTCAAAGGGGGTAAACGTGACAATGTTAAAGGGGGAAGCACCTACTAAGGGCTGTAGGTTTCAGTTGGACGAGCACCTACTAATGGTAGCAGATGTCCTTAGGAGTCATAGTGTCATAGTGTCACACCAGCTAAAATCGATTACATCAGAGTTGAGTGTGATCCGAATGGTATCTTCATTGCACAGCGGAAGTATTTGTGCTAAGACTTCTATAATTGAACGCCCGCTAAGTACTCAAATTCCCATGGGTTCACCTATTCCAACCGTTCCACAGTTTTGAAAAATGCAACCTGATAAAGAACATGCGAAAAATCAACATAAAATTGGTGAGTTCATAGTTTGTTTAAAAAGATTTGAAATAAATCTTTTTGATAATTGGTTTAAGTAACGATGAGAGAATGTAATAAAACCATTCTCTTTGGCATGTCATTTGAAAAACTTGTGTTTGTAAAAATTGTATAACCGTCAATGTCCGCGTACGACACAGACAACATGTCCGCATGAGCCTATAACCCACCCCGTGCTAGAAAGTGCCTCGCCAAACCGTTTACTCAAGACGTCCGACTAGCAGGTGGTTATAGTTCCAATGTGTAGCGAGGACTTCACTGTACAGTTTTAAGTGACCCTACGGCCCTTAGTTGAGTAGTGGACCATCCAGTCATTGTGTCTTCGTGCCTTGCACGTGTGTCATTGGGCCTAGCCCATGTCCTTGGGCCTAGCCCATGTCATTCGTGTTATTAGGCCTAGCCCATGTCATTAATGTTATTGGGCCTAGCCCATGTCATGAAACTCATGCACGTTTCGAAAATACGCGAGTGTTTTGTAAAACCGGTATATTTAGCATAAACCTTTCATAAACCCATTTGAGTTTGTCGAATTCCATATGCCACACGGCTCATAAATCTATTGTTTTCGTTCATCGAAATATTGTGGACGTGTGTGTTTTGTAAAACCAGTATGTTTAGCTCAAACCTTTTGTAAACCATTCGAGTTCGTTGAAATTCCTTCGCAACATGGTTTAGAAATCTGAGTGTTCATTCATTGAAATGTTGTTTACTTTTGTGAAGCTTGCATGTCTTTCCACCCCCGAAAACATTTATAAAAATGTAAAACCATGAAAAGTGGGGGCTATGAACTCACCTTGATGTCCTTGTGCAATGGTAGCTTAATGTGATTCCTTGATGTCGTTCCAAGAACGTGAACTCACTAGCGTGCAACTATAGCATTCCAGGTCTCTGAGTTGACTGTGTTGACTTCTGTTGACCGAGTTTGACTGAGTTAACTCGTTGTTGACCGGGTGTTGACCGAGTTGATCCGACCCGAAGCTGAAATCCGACAGAACCCAAAACAAAACCGAACCACTTGTTTCTTTGTAACCTGAAACTGACCCGAGAACGGTATAACAACCACCACAGTCGCCGCTGTTCTCCGACTTGGCTCTGGCATCACTGACGACACCGTCGTCGGCCACCACCGTTGACATCATCATCATCGATAATCATCGTCAGTTATCAGCATTGGGAAAAAAAACACATCAGCTAGAATATTATTACTCGGAGGTGAAGAGAAAAGGAAAAAATAAAATAAAATAATGGAAAACTCACCGGAACTTCGGCGGTTTCCGCCGCCGTCGGGTGGTTTCCACAGTCATCGTCATCAAAAGTTATCATCATCAGTAGGAGCAGATCGAGCCGCCGCCAGTACTGTCGAGGTGTTGTCGCCGCCACAGACGGTGGCGCTGCTGCCACCGTCGTCTTTCTCTGTCACTTCTCCCTATCTCTTCGCTCTCTCTTCTTTGATCCCTCTCTCTCTCTCTTCCTTCGATGTTTCTCACTTCGGATCTCCCTCTCTTTCTAGACTTTGCAAGATGTAGGATGGTGCAAGGGAGATCGAGTTGTTCGCGTTCTGGTGTGGCCCGCCGTTAAACGGCGCTAGAAACCGGAATTCCGGTAACCGGATTTTATGTAGATTGGAGAGGAGGGATAAGGTTTGCGGCTGTGGTTGAAAAATATGACTCAGGATTTTCAAATGTTGAAAATGAGAAAGATGAATAGATATATAGGTAGGGTTTTAATTTGGGTTGGGCCTAGGGCCCACTAACCCGTTTTCTTGTGTTTGCACGGCCCAATGTCATTTATGAGGTCCATTTTCATTCCCGAACTCCATAAAGTGACGATAAAATTTTAGAGTAAAAACACTTAAAATTACGTCGTATATCGTTATTAGACGCGTATGTTCGTCGGTGCGTTAAATCGCATAAAATATTTTATTTGTCGTTTTTAATCCGTTTTTTGATCTGATTTCGTCTGTGGATATTAAAATTCGATTACGGCGTTAAATATGTCATAATATCTCGGTTTTGCTAGCAATACACGAGTCCTATGCTTCTGTTTCGTTGCCCGGTGCGTTTCTATAGTCGCGTTTTTCGTTCACGTTTGCGTTTTGAGGCGTTCGAAAGCAAAATAAATTTGCAAAACCAAATCCATATGTATAAAATATATATACAAAATTCGTATTTGTCGGCGTTGTCAGTATTTTATCCGGTGTCAGTTCGTTATCGTTTAACGCTCAGCAGGTTTCCCGAAATTCACCATACGCGCACTATAGAGTCAGATAGGCGTTCCTAGGCATACCAAGAGCCTAATTAAGTTAATTTGTGCCTTAAACACAACTTATTACCACTTTAAACGTTTGTTAATCACGTAATTAAAGGCATTAATTGCCGGTTGTCACATTCTCCCCCTGTTACAGAAATTTCGTCCTCAAAATTTAGTCTATGTTATCTCCTCAGAGTTGTGTCGTTCGTAGGTAAGTCCGAATAATACCAAAGTGAATGACCGCGTATCGAATCAAGACTCATTCAGATTACATGAGTGTAAAGACATTTTGCATCAATAAGAATCCAACGGTTCAACTGAGCTTGTTCCAGGAATCCGTGTCAAGTGAACGAAGCGTAGTGATACTATCACCATGTGACTAAGTTTATGGGGGTCCAACAAAAGAGAAATTTCGACCAATAGAATTTCAAACGAATGTTCACCATATGCAAGTCAATTTTTGAAACAATAGAATTTACTACCAACAGAAACTTGTGATCGTTGTTGTATAAATGAAACACAAAGTCAACAAGTTCATTTGAAGTAGAAACATTAAAGTGATTCGTCACTATCGAACCAATAAGTGAATGAAATCAACGTGTTGACATTATTGAATTGCAAGGATTCACCGAAAGGAAATACAACCGAACTTGGTGTATCATCGTCTTAATACATAGTTCCATTAAGACTGTTTAAATGATAAGTCGAACGAAAAATATACGTAGTTTTGCTTGAACGATTGATTATGGTTAGCACAAGCTACAAGTTTATACCGACGCCACAAGGTGTCGCAATGATTGAAATAATTCAATAAAGCGGTGACCGAACAAGTTCACCGTGTTTGAAATCAGATGAAAGGTTCAACAAAGTAAATCTGAATGTTTGTTCCAAACAAATCTCATAGGATTTTCAACTGAAAATGAAACAAATCAATAATGTTTTCGATCGAAGATAAAAAGCAATGAATATCACAGAATGTTCGATCGATGATGAAAGAACCGTTAAGTGGTACACCGGAATATACATGAATTTGTGTACCATTATCTTAACACACGGTTGTATTAAGACTGCTTTAGTATGATAAACCAACAAAGTGGATTTAATTCAACTAAATAAATAAATAATTAAATCCGTACATGATGTGTGCAAGCGATATTAGCGCAAGCTTCATAGTTGTGAGAACGCCACCACAAGGTGATCGTGATCAAAGAAACGATTCCATGAAGTAGAAGACCAAGCAAGCCTATTATGGTTCAAAACAAATGAAGTGCTTGTTGGGATTATTCCGAATATGATGGCCTCAATCCATCATATGGGACCTTGAATTCAATATATATTACAAGCAAGTTCAACCAATTGAACTTGGGTTAGGCGTAATTCAACAATGAGTACATGTATTGACAAGAAAGTTTCAAAATTGTTACAATGAAAAACCATATATGTAACTCGAAAGAAAGGAACTTTCTAAGAAATCGGTTGACTCGATATCAAGGAGTCAACACTTTATAACAATTCAGTCATCCAAATCACAATGCAAAACTCGACATAACGAAACAATATTGATCGTTGAATAAGCAACAATTTAGAGTGAGGCCCCTGATGGTCTTTACGAATCAAACTAACCACATGTGCAACAAATGAGGCATGTGTAACGTATGAATTTGATAAGAAATGAAACAAATGAGTGTTTGCTATCATGAAAAAAATCCTCGTGATACAAGGACCATTAGAGGGAATAGAAATGTGACAATCTATTCACTATATGCAAAAGTCAGAATTTCAATAAAAGAAATTTAAGGACTTTACTTAGAATTTCGTGTGATGACCGGTTATTAGGTGACATTTCCATGGAATGTCGAACATAGCGTAATAGTCATTAATGAAGTAGGGGGAATGCGAAGACATGTGACTTCTTTTGCAGCGCCAACAATTGTGAGTCTCATTAGACTAAGTATCGATCGTTGTGAAATCCCATTTAAACGTACCTTAGTGTGATTTATGTCGCCTGTATGATCGTGTGGCAAATTGCCGCATATGGTCCGTAGTTCTCCCGCTGACGGGATTAGCATCGCTGTTGTCTTCCCCAATCATGTTTTCCAAAGGCCTTGCCTCGAAAGTTGTGTGTGATGTACTTCGACGCCCGCTGACGTATAGTTGCGCAATAGCGTTTCGTTCCACGCAGGTTACCTGCTCGGGTAATTAAAATAGCATAGACAGTATAATATGATGGCGTATGCCCGAGTTAATAATCGCGGCTCCTATGTGAGGACCTTTAATGAATTTCCACATAAGTTTACCAAAGGTCCTAAATGCATGTTATCAAAATTCTCAAAGTTTTGATTTCTGTGTGTAATTGTTTCGTGTACCGTGTATGAAAAAGAACACTTATGTATGTTTAAAACCAAATCTGTTGACTCATTGTATTCGGCAATGGTTGGAACCCATATTAGAGTCTTAGGCGTTCTGTATGTGTTCAAGTCTTAATAATCTAAGTCCCCAGAGGAAAGTGAGGTTAGAGCCTAGGTATCTCTACAAAAACTTAATTCGCTGAAACCTATAGCTCTGATACCAATTTGTCACACCCGCTAAAATCGATTACATCAGAGTTGGGTGTGATCCGAATGGTATCTTCATTACACAGCGGAAGTATCTGTGCTAAGATTTCTTTAAATGAACGCCCGCTAAGTACTCGAATTCCCATGGGTTCTCCTATTCCAACCGTTCCATAGTTTTGAAAATGCAACCTGATAAAGAACATGAGAAAATCAACATAAAGTTGGCAAGTTCATAGTTTGTTTGAAAAGATTTGAAACAAATCTTTTTGATAACCGGTTTAAGTAATGTTGAAAGAATGTAATAAAACCATTTTCTTTGGCATGTCATTTGAAAATCTTGCGATTGTAAAAATTATATAACCGTCAATGTCCGCGTACGACAAAGACAACATGCCCGCATGAGCCTATAACCCACCCTGTGCTAGAAAGTACCTCGCCAAACCGTTTACTCAAGACGGCCAACTAGCATGTGGTTATAGTTCCAATGTGTAGCGATGACTTCACTGTACAGTTTTAAGCGACCCTACGGCCCTTAATTGAGTAGTGGACCATCCAGTCCTTGTGTCTTCGTGCCTTGCACGTGTGTCATTGGGCCTAGCCTATGTCATCTATGTTATTGGGCCTAGCCCATGTCATTGGGCCTAGCCCATGTCCTTGGGCCTAGCCCATCTCATTCGTGTTATTGGGCCTAGCCCATATCATTAATGTTATTGGGCCTAGCCCATGTCATGAAACTCATGCACGTTTCGAAAATACGCGAGTGTTTTGTAAAACCGTTATGTTTAGCATAAACCTTTCATAAACCATTTGAGTTTGTCGAATTCCATTTGCCAAATAGTTCAGAAATTTGTTGTTTTCGTTCATCAAAATATTGTGTACGCGTGTGTTTTGTAAAACCTGTATGTTTAGCTCAAACCTTTTGTAAACCATTCGAGTTCGTTGAAATTCCTTCGCAACATGGTTTAGAAATCTGAGTGTTCATTCATTGAAATGTTGTTTACTTTTGTGAAACTTGCATGTCTTTCCACCCTCGAAAACATTTATAAAAATGTAAAACCGTGAAAAGTGGGGGTTATGAACTTACTTTGATGTCCTTGTGCAATGCTAGCTTAATCTGATTCTGTGATGTCATTCCAAGAACGTGAACTCGCTAGCGTGCAACTATAGCATTCCGGGTCTCTGAGTTGACTGTGTTGACTTCCGTTGACCGAGTTCGACTAAGTTGACTCGCTGTTGACCGGTGTTGACCGATTCGACTCGGTTAAACTGAGTTGATCAGACCCGAAGTTGAAATCCGACTGAACCCGAAACAAAACCAAACCACTTGTTTCTTTGTAACCCGAAAATGACCCGAGAACTGTATAACAACCACCGCAGCCGCCGCCGTTCTCCAACGTGGCTCCGGCGTCACTGATGTTGTAGTCGGCCACCAACGTCAACATCATCATCATCGATAATCATCATCAGTTATCAGCACTGGAAAAAAAACACATTAGCCGAAATATTATTACTCGGAGGTGAAGAGAAAAAAAATAAAATAAAATAACAGAAAACTCACCGGAACTCCGGCGGTCTCCGCCGCCGTCGAGTGGTTTCCACCGTCATCGTCATCAACGGTCATCATCATTAGTCGGAGGAGATCGAGCCGCCGCCGGTGCTGTCGAGGTGCTGCCACCGCCATCGTCTTTCTCTGTCACCTCTCCCTATCTCTTCGCTCTCTCTTCTCCGATCCCTCTATCTCTCTCTATCTCTTCTTTCGATCTTTCTCTCTACGGATCTCCCTCTCTTTCTAGACGTTGCAAGATGTAGGATGGTACAAGGGACACAAGGATTTTAAGAAAGTTTAAAATCAATGGCCTAATTATTTTTATTCATTTTTCTATTTTTTTAGGATTTTTTTAGTTTTTCAGTTTCTGCAGAACTGAACACAGGTCGTGCTCAACCAGATACGGGGTTGTGTCCATCATCGTTACTGGCAATTCTGTTTTAAGTCAGACAGTAGCTGACCACGGGGCCGTGTCCACTCAACACACCCTCGTGTCCAGTCCCCAGTTACTGAAAACAGGACCGTAAGATCCCTACGGTTGGTAAATTCTGACAAAAATATGAGTGATATTGATTATTTTTACTTTCGCCACTTATACGGTGAGTGGTGTCAAATATGTGGTGGATTTAATCAAGATTTAGAATGTTTCTTTCTAAACTATGAACCCCACTATTTAGACCCATTGTTTTCCTGTAATCACCTTAAGATGGGCGAAAGTAAAAGCGATCACTATCTCCCGCCCGAATACCCTCAACCATCTCTTTCAACCGACATCCACTGAAGAATTATGTCGAATTGAAGAATGAATTCTCCTAAAATAAAAGAAAGAGATCTTGAGATGAAAGCGAGGTATTCATCACAATACAACAATCAAGGAGAATTGTTGGGGTCACATTCGGATTCTACCAACATCGACGACACCAAAAGTACCTCAACCTCTTGTGAAAGCATGAGCGATAGTCGTCCCTGTGTCAATTATGCCGTGAAGGACTCTCCATCAGCCCCCACCAATGCGCTCATAGACCTGAGCGATTCGACATATACCTTCTTTAACAAGAGCCTGGATAAGGGGAATAAAGGTTGGTTTCGCCCACCGGTAAGTAGTTTAGGTTTTACCCCTTCCGACAACCACTTGCGTTCTTGCATAAATCAAGAGCAATTAAGTTACCTTAGGCACTTCGGTGTTGTTCCCTCCAGTAAGGAACCTGTTAGGCCCTAAAGTGTGAGACTGACGCATCAAATTAACACAACGGGCTATGGTTATGAACTGGGCCTTACCAGGTTAGTTTATATTAGGTTGTGGACCTTTATAGGTCACTTGGGCCAAGCTTTAGGCCATGTGGGCCAAGCAGGCCCAAGGGGAGCCCATGTAGGGACTTGGGCTTGAGTTAGTATATAAACAAGTTTCTAACTTGTTTTTAGGTTTGACCTTTGGAACCTCTTGAACTCATTGTTACAGAAATTCTAGAGAAACACAGAGTGGGAGGCGATTTGGTTGTGAGCACTTGTACTAGACGGTTTTGCTTTTCAAGTAATAGAATCGTGTGCAAGTGTTGAAAGTGATTTCGGTGTGTTCTTCGTATTCGGTTTGTTCTTGTTTGTTTTTCGGTTTATCTTGAATCTCACCAAGTTTGGATTCCGCACAAACTTGGTGATTGTTTGATATCATTGAAAGATCCGTTTCACGGGACTTACAAGTGGTATCAGAGCCATTAGAACCTGTTTCTAGGCTCGGTTTGATATCAAATATTCAAGTTTTCCGAAATTTTTGAGTTGGTGTTCTTCGCGTTCTTCGTGTTCTTCGAAGTATTCATCGGTTTTTATTAAAAACTCATTATATTTTGCTGTTTGATCTATTCGAAATTCTGTTGTTAATGGGATGTTTTTAATTTTAAAAGGATTTAAAAAAGGTTTTATTTTTGAAAAATCCCAAGTTTTTCGGAAAAATTCACATCTTGTTTTGGAAGTTTGTTATTTCATCATCATCAAATATCAGTCAAAATCTTCTTCCTGGAAGTTTGTTATTCCCACTCGTAACCAGTGTAATCCGAGTCGCAACCACTGTCATTAGAATCATTACAACCATCTTCTCTGGTTTCGAGTCGCAACAGGAGGTTTCGAGGTTTCGAGTTTCAGTCGCAAGAGGACTCGCAACCTCTGGTCTCGACATATCATCTTTGTCTTCACTGGTCTCGAGTCACGGTTTCGAGTATCATATCACCGTCGTTGCCGGCAACAACATTCAGATCATCGTGAACGACCACCGTGCAACATCATCTTCAACAGTCTCGACAAATCAACATCTTCACGGTTTCGACTCTACAACATCACCAGTCGCAATCAGAAGTAAGGTCTCGAGTCATCAATTTTCACGGTCTCGACTCGCAACCATCATCGGTTTCGGCTCATCCTGTTTGGTTTCGACTCGCAACCTCGATTACGAGTCGCAACCACCGTTTCGACTCGTCCGACTCGCAACCACGTTCCTTAGTCTGATTTCGAGTTGTCGTCTTCTAGCTCTAGAGTCGCTATCGTCATCACCGTCGGACCTCCATTAAACATCCACCACAACCCCGTTCACCACCACATCGAACCACCGTTGCTCTTATATAATTCATAACCTCCGATCATCATCATCATCTACATATTCACGACCACCATTACTTTCGTCGTCGCTTCATCGTTGACTTTCATCACCGTCTTCGACCGCCATATATCGTCGATTTCCGGTCATCATCTCCAGTCAAGTTCTCACTCTCCGTTCATCACACCGTTGTTCAGTTCACGAGTTCGAGATTACTGTTTGTGAATTTCGTTGTATTCTCGAGTTCTTGTTACGATCAATACCATTCAAATCTCGTTTGCACTCCTTCGTGTTTGGTTGGTGTATCAGTTCAGAA
>JARYGA010039910.1:0-25850 GCA_030545235.1 Helianthus tuberosus
AAAACCCTAGTGCAACCACCCTATTCCCTTCGACGAACAGCCTCTCCCCTCCCCTTCGAATCGAATCTCCTGGTAAGTATAATCTTAAAAATTTTAATCTCGTTTGGCTATGATTGGTTGTATGAAAGGTGTCATTGATATGTATGTATGGTTATAATACTTGGCTTATCTAGGGAAATTGTATGCTAATTGAATGGTGTGATAAATTGTGGTTACGTATGACATAGGATTGTATGTTGTAGAATAACCAATGAACCTGTGATAGAGTACGATTGAATCTAATGGTGATTAAGATTATGTATTGAAACAACCATGAGGATTATATGTTTGATTCTTTTGAATATTGCCATGATGAATGATTCTAAGTTAACTATATTGATTGGTTCGATTTGTGTATAAGCATGATGTAACGGTTAGAGGATCATTAGGATTTAGGGAATCAGGTGCATCTGTGTAATGTAGCGACGAAAAATCAAGGACGGCGAACATCATTTTTCGTCGCCTAAGCTTTTGACGAAAAACATCTTTCGTCGACTGGCTTTCTCGACGAACAACAGGTCTTTTGTCACATGATCTTTCGCCATGAGGGTCTTCGGCGAAAAAGTGTGATGTTTCAACTATAAACTTGTTATACTGATTTATGGGTGTATGCGTGATTCTGTAGTAGTCTAGAGGTTCTAACAAG
The DNA here is from genome assembly GCA_030545235.1 of Helianthus tuberosus. Lineage (NCBI taxonomy): Eukaryota > Viridiplantae > Streptophyta > Magnoliopsida > Asterales > Asteraceae > Helianthus > Helianthus tuberosus. The sequence goes on from JARYGA010039910.1 coordinate 686, forward strand.
AACTTCGATTTATATAATGATGAGCATTCATTGAAAGAATGGTATGTCATGATTTACAAATTGTTATTATGTTCAAACTATTCGATCTGTATGATGATGAACAAGGGTAGAATATGATTATGTGATTTGATGTAATCTGAATATTGATTGTGATATTAATTGGCAATGTGAAACAAATCCTACAAGATACTGGAACCCAATCTGCAACTTAAATGGGCCGCACACTCTTGTGATTAAGGAAACTGACGAGTTTTTGCCATAGTCGGACTTTTGGAAAGTCGGACGATATTCTATAAATCTTGTACTGGTGATCGGGCATGAAGGCCCACCCAACAATGTATGTAAATGATGTTTAACTTGTGGAAACGTCGAGGTGGAGTATCAGCAACCAGCAACACCCATATGGAAATGGGAACAGACTGCCATGGATTTTATCAGTAGTCTACTTACAACTCGAAACGGAAACAATACCACCTGGATGATCGTTGTTTGTCTCATGTAACCAGTACACCCTCTTGCGATTAAGGAAACTGACGAGTTTTTGCAGCTTGTGAATATTCCTCTGAGAGAGACGGTTTGTAGGCACGGGGTGCCAACTCCTGTTACCTCTGGTTTTGATCTATAACTGATTTATTACTGGCACTACACAACACTCTTGGCTTACATCTAGGCATGAGCATTACTTATCATCATAGGACAAACGGTCAGAGTAAACGAACCATCTTGACACTCGAAGACATGCTGCGAGCATGTGTGTGATGGACTTAGTGAAAGTTGGAAGGACATATGCCTTGGTTGAGTTCAACTGCACCAGTTACCATTCTAGTATTTAGACAACCCTGTTTGAGGCATTGCATGGACGATAATGTCGATCTCCTTGCTAAACAAAGGTGGGCGACAACCTAATCACATGTCCAGGACTTGTACTCGGAACTCTTGGGAAGATTGTTTAGATCGGAAATCGTTAGCAGCAACGCGTGACCGTCAGGGAAGCTGATAAACTTAGGAAACATTGGGAGTTCGCTGCAGGCGAACGTGACATGATTGAAAGTCTCACCCTGGGAGGGTGCGGTGCACTTGGGAAGCATGGCAAGATAAATTTATGTCATGTTGAGCCATTCAAAATTCTGGAAAGAATCCGGGACATGGCTTACAAACCGAGTTACCCGACGAATTGGGTAGCGTGCACAATGTCGTTTATGTCTCGAATCTAAGGCAGTGGTTGATGAAACATTTGTAATACTTTTATTAGACAAGTTGCAGTTGTCGAGGAGCCAATCAAAGATATAGAAGAGGAAATAAGGTTCGTTAACATAGTCCAATCGTGAGAATTGGTTGGAACACAAGACGTGGATCGGAGATCATGTGGGAACACAATGATCGGAGTAAACTCTAGTATCCTCAGTTGTTCAAACGGCTGAAGCAGCTCCTGATGTCACTAGCGAATTTCGGGACGAAATTCCCTTTCAAGTTGGGGATGATGTGGTACCCGCGGAAAAATCCACAGTCATCCTGATTTAACACTTTGCCGTTTTGGATTACTTGTCAAATTTCGGGAAGAAATTTCTTTCAAGTTGGGGATGATGTGACAACCGGAACTTTCAAGGTAGTGTCACTCAATCTTGTGATCTTAACTTCTTGTTATCCCTCTCCAATGTGTTAAACGTTCTTGCTAACCGTTAAGCATTTTGTTATACTAAACTTGTCAAGTATAAATGTGCTCGTGTATGTTTAAATGTGCAGTTGGGTTACTCTAAGGGTGTAATTATCACGTTTGGCTGCATGCATACTTGGGACGCACACCACTCGTTGAGTCTTATGGTTGCGCTTGGGCAGCACGGGTGTTGGGCCACACACATATCTCCTTTAAGCTCCTAATCAACTCGGCCCACACTCAAGTTTGGCTTCGGCCCACTGTTATGAGTTTACTCTTTTGTATATTAGGGAGTTAGGGGTATACGTACACATAAAGGAATAGCAAAACCCTAGTGCAACCACCCTATTCCCTTCGACGAACACCCTCTCCCCCTCCCCTTCGAATCGAATCTCCTAGTATGTATAATCTTAAAGATTTTAATCTCGTTTGGCTATGATTGGTTGTATGAAAGGTGTCATTGATATGTATGTATGGTTATAATACTTGGCTTTTCTAGGGAAATTGTATGCTAATTAAATGGTGTGATAAATTGTGGTTACGTGTGACATAGGATTGTATGTTGTAGAATCACCAATGAACCTGTGATAGAGTACGATTGAATCTAATGGAGATTAAGATTATGTATCGAAACATCCATGAGGATTATTGGTTTGATTCTTTTGAATATTGCCATGATGAATGATTCTAAGTTAACTATATTGATTGGTTCGATTTGTGTATAAGCATGATGTAACGGTTAGAGGATCATTAGGATTTAGGGAATCAGGTGCATCTGTGTAATGCAGCGACGAAAAATCAAGGAAGGCGAACATCATTTTTCATCGCCTAAGCTTTTGACGAAAAATATCTTTCGTCGACTGGCTTTCTCAACGAACAACAGGTCTTTCGTCACCTTATCTTTCGCCATGAGGGTCTTCGGTGAAAAAGTGTGATGTTTCAACTATAAACTTGTTATACTGATTTGTGTGTGTATGCATGATTCTGTAGTAGTCTATAGGTTCTAACAAGAACTTCGATTTATATAATGATGAGCATTCATTGAAAGAATTGTATGTCATATTTTAGAAACTGTTATTATGTTCAAACTATTCGATCTGTATGATGATGAACAAGGGTAGAATGATTATGTGATTTGATGTAATCTGAATATTGATTGTGATATTAATTGGCAATGTGAAACAAATCGCACAAGATACTGGAACCCAATCTGCAACTTAAATGGGCCGCACACTCCATTGGACCTAGACACTTATGATTGGGCCGCACATTTAAAAGTATATATATATATTGGACTGTTGATATTTATTGAAACATGGATATGTAGTGTTATGAGGACCGAATATTAGTTATGTGGTTTCATGATAATAATTGACTGATATGTTGCATGGATAACTGTTGTGACTTGTGTAATGTGTGTATGGCCTGTGCACTACTGGAATAGTATGTGTAAAGAGTACGTGCTTTATGTGATACGAGTTCGTACTTGGCCGAAATGTTATTACATGATACGATTATGGTGTGTGTGATATGGACAAGCGTGTTGCATGACTAACTGTTATTTATTGCTTGATATTGTGTGGGTGTTACTTTTGAAGTATGAAAAAGGGATATGTGTTTAAGTATTACAAAACTGATTGATAATGGTAACTATGCTAGGATTGGTTTGATCAACTTGAATATGTAACTAGTCATACCGAGCAAAACCAAGGTGAGTTCATTCCTCTTGAGCATGCGTCCCGGTGGTTGGGACAATCATTGGGTATCCCTGAGAGGGATGGGTTTTTGGGTAAATCAAATGGGTATTCCTGAGAGGGATACGTCCTGTGGTTGAAATCTGGAATGTTGGATAATACACTCGTCCTATCACCTTTAAGTCCCATATTTTTGTTACCGGAGAGGTAATGGGGTATTAGTTGGTAGCGCTACTTAGGTTTGGCACCCTCACCCCGTACCGGAGAGGACGAGTGTGAACTAATGACCCAGCCATGCCCAGTGCTTTGATATGAGCACTGGGGAACGGGCAAAACATACATCAGGAGCCGTCTTGTATCCGAGGTATTATCAACATTGTAATCAATGAACGGAATTAAACACTTGGTAACTAACGTTTTCGTAGAACTATGAACTCACCAGCGTTGTCTAATACACTTGTATGAATGCTCACAGGTTATAGGTATGTGTGGATGTGGAGCTTGCTGTCTGGGATGCTGGAGTGGTCATGGGTCGAGATACACGGAATCGCGAGACAAGTCTAATGGTTATCATACATATGGTTTATGAACCATTTAATTAATGATTTATGCTTCGCTGAAAACGATGATTTGTAGTTACTATTTTGTAACACGTTACGTTGATGAATGAAAGTTTTATTTAAAAATCTTGTATGAGTTCAATGTGATTGGTGGCTAGATCCTGGTACGTCACACGCCTCGCGGGGGTTTCCGCTTGGGGTATTTTGGGGGTGTGACAAAGACCACTGACTCCTGTCAGACTGGCTTTAAGGGAAAAGAGGATAAAAAGAGGTTCAAGCAGCATTCACTACAAGAATGAGAATCCTGTAAAAAGAATCTTAAAAGTGGATGAAGTAAAAGTTGCAACTGATGATATTGGAGGAACCTATGTGCAGAACAGATACACACTTCTCAGAGCAAATAGGAAAGAAGAAAGAGTGACTGACGAAGAAATTACTGACAAGTTACATCGTTTAGACATTCTTTTTATGAAGGATCATTATGAAAAGGAAAAGAAAAACACCCAAGAAGTCAGAAGGGAATTAATGGGCATATCAAAGGCTGGAATATAGCTGTTTGAAATAATGTCTTTTTCAGACTTTGATTTATGTATCAACTATGAACATGTGCACAACAAAAAGGTGTATGTTAGATCACCAAAGACCCAAGAAATATTGGAAGATGCAAGATCTGGAGATAACATTGTACTACCAAGTAAAACTGACAGTCATAACTATGGTGTCATCTTCAGAGATATTGATAGAAACAAAGCTCTGTTCAGAAGTGTTGATATCTGCAAGTACTCAAATCAGACTCTGAAGTTTATCATGAAAGGTATGAACAAGACACAAGAACATCTTCAGAAGGTAGGAAAGAACTTGGAGGGTCACAGGAAAGAAATTGAGCAAATGATTGAAGAATGGATCCAAGCAAGAACATGGTATAAAGACATGTATGACATCTGCAACAAGTATATCTCCTACAAGAAGCAGTTAAAGAAAGGAGATGTGCACAAGAAATTGAAGCTGACTTGAAGAACTTGTTTATTTGAATTTTCATCTTTTATGTAATTTGTTTTTCAAAACATCACTAACTGGTTTAAATTTAGCAAATGTTAAGTTTCCACTGTTTGGAAATTTTATGTTCATGAGATAGTTCATTTTCTTACAATACTTAGGGGGAAACTGTTAGGAAACTTTATTTGTAAGTATTGAAGAAAATCATATTCAACTTGATCTATGAAGAAGACTACAGTCCTGAAGATCACAACAAGAAGAAGAAGATCGGATAAGACAACTAAAATGAACAACATCTACTTCAAAGAATCACAAGTTGATCAAGAGCTGAAGAAGATTATCAGAAAAGGTCATTTCTGATGGATCTAATGATATTTCTGATGAAATATCATCAGTCTCTGACGATTCTGATTATCAGATTTTCTGATGATTTGTTCACCAGAATTTCTGATGAAGTGGTTTATCAGAAATTCTGATGAATACCCCACTTGTCTAAAAATCAGCTCTATCCTGCCACAATAACCGAAGCAACTTGACATTATTGGATATCATGATTACAAAGACAACTTGACTGTTGGATTCAATGAATATGTCAAATGGCTACTTTATGCAGAACTTATTGCATGAATAAACAATTGTTTATTCACGTATCCAGCCTTCTATAAATAGAAGGCTCACCAAGCAGAAGACGATGAGTTAAGCTTAGCATTCATACATACTACAAAACTCCATTGCCCTCTCACCCACAGAATTCAAGATTCATTTGTATTAGATAATAATCTTACAATCACCTTGTAAACTATTTTCTTTCAAAGTGATATAAACTTGATAATTCTGTAGGTCTTGTTTCTTGAAAGTCTGATTTCCATTTCCGCACATCTTTTTCACATCTACTGAAATCACTTGCCATATTACGTGAAAATAAGTTTTTATGTCCAAACTGGGACCAACAATCCCTATTAATATAAATAAATATAAAAATTAGATATATATAAATAAAATGTATAAAAAAATATTACCAACAATCAGGTCTTCGAAAACATGGAGCCATACCTGTGCTAAGGTATATTCCGTATCACGCGTCCACCTCTCAATATCTTTGTCGACCGGTTCCTCTTCAGTTCACTTGGAGTCACGCTTGTTATCAACACGTTTTTTCCTTACGTGATGACTCCGGTTTGGTTGTTTGTGGCGGTGGTGTTAGTGTGTCATTGTGTTATCTTGTGTAGGATGATACACATTGCTTTGGTTGAAATACCTTGGATCAAGGGCATGATATCAGAAGGATTGGTGACATCATTTAAAAGGGGGGGGGGGTGTTTGAGTTGTGTGTTTGCATAAAACGTGTTATTATAGTTCGCCCGCATGTTTGCAAAAAACGGGTGTCTTGGATCCCAAGGGTTTATATTTTCTTTTGAGAGATTATGGATTTTGAAGGTATGTTATGATGTAGAAGGTTTTGTAATTTAATTTGGTTTGATTTGTACTTATAGAAAATTAAAATAAAGAAACATTTCATATTTTTATATTAAATCCAACCCAACGCCTACCCCACCCACCACAACGTTCCTTTTGTACTCAAAATTCATGCCAATGGTTAGATTTTTCAACATTTCCTTCGTTAACCCATTAACCAAAACCCCATTAACAGACCCTATTAAATTGACAGCTTTGTGTTCTCTCCGTTAACCGCTGAGCTGACACATTAACGAATTCGTCCATTAAAGGAAAACACATAGTCTTAATACAACAATTTGTTGCCTTAAAATGGGGCAGAGTTAAGTCATATCATATTTCACATTAAGTGATGAGATATGTAAATCAACATAGAGCTTATGGTGAATAGAGTTTTTATCCATCTGTCACCGTTAAAGTATTGCGAAGACTAGTTGCACGTTGGTTATTAAACAAGAACAAATGTTATAAAAAGTTAAAACACTTACCAAAGTTTTTGTTGTATTGTGATGCGTGTGAAGTGTTATATATTTTAGGTGTATATTTTAAGCCCTTTTAACACTTATTTTTAGGCAAGTTTTAAATTTATAAAACACGATATTTTACTAACACTAAACACACATATGGGCAAGTGCACCCATCGTGAGCGTAGTATAGCGTTGGTAAGATACCGAGGTCGTCCAAGGACACAAGAGCTTTTAGTACCGGTTTATCCTCAACGTCTAATCAAAATAAAAAGTTTAGAAAAATGTTTTAAACTAAGAAAAATAAAAACTAACTAAAATGCTGAAAATAAAAATAAAAGAAAAACAGATAGACAAGATGAATCACTTGGTTCCGACTCGTATCTAGTATAACCTTTGATTATTTCCGCACTTTTGCACATAATTAAGAGATTATCTTAGTTATTGTAGTAGGCCCCTCTTTTGAAGGTGACGTTACCCTCACCCCAGTAGTTTGAGTCAGCAAGGATACAATCCTAAAAGGGTGGATTATTGGAAGATAATGAATTAAGTTATTAATGCAATATTATGGTAGGCCCCGCTTTTGGCGGTGACGTTACCCTCGGCTAAGTAGTCTGAGTCAGCAGGGATACAGTCCTAAATAGCCGGGTTATAGTATTAATAGTAGTTAACTTATGAGGGGATCAAAGAGTTTGGACCCCCGCCATCCAATACCGTGAAGCATTGAAGGAGGTCCTACTAAATTTGACCCAGGTCCATTGCAGGACCTCTAAACGCTGAACAATGGCAAGACCTTTACCAAACCGTTCCCTTAACCCCCGACCAGGTAGCCAACATACCTCCATATAGACCGTGGAGATATGAATGGTGAAAATCTTTTATTTTATATAGACAGTAAAATAATGCCAAGACACCACGGACAAACGATAAGGAAAGATCACCTTCAACATAAGTAACTAGTTATTAAAGTCATTAATACAAAACCAAATAAAAAGTGCAAAAGATTAGAAATAAAAGGTATTATACTAGACACTTTGTCTTCACCAAGTGATGTAAGAGACTTAGGCAAACATGGCCTTGATTGTCAAGAACTCTTACGATCAATCTTGGATCCCGAGACGACTCACACACTCTACGATGGACGATGGATGATGGTGGTGGATGATGGTGTTGTGATGGTGGTGGGTGGTGGATGAAATGTGAGAGAGGTGGTGTGCCAAGGGATGAGTTGAAATGAAACCAAGCACTCCTATTTATAGGCTGAACAGAAGGCTGGGCACGCCCCCGTGTCCGCTGGACACGGCCCCGTGCCTGTCTGACACTCTCTCTCTTCATTAGTTGTAATTCGCAATTACAATTAATGCGCCTGCTGTACTTTCGCCACGCCCCCGTGTTCACTGGACACGGCCCCGTGGTGGGCAATAGAAGCTTCTATAGGTTTGTCTTTTCTGCTGCTTCTTGGGCACGACCCCGTGCTGGCTGAGCACGGGGCGTGTTCAGTCTTCTGCCTTCTCTATTTTGCTTGGGAAGATGCCGTTGAGGGGTCGGGCAGTCCACTTATGTTCCTTTTCTTGTATTTATGTTGGATTTAGCTGTCTTTTTGCTTCTTTTGTGTTTTTGAGCTCATTTAATCCTGAAAATACAAAAGGAAGACAAAAACACTCTTTTTCCAATATTAGTACTTAAAAGGGTTAGTTTTATGCCTCATTTGATGTAATTTATATGTTGTATTTTACACACATCAAATACCCCCACACTTGAACTTTTGCTTGTCCTCAAGCAAAACTCTTTAATATGTGGCTTACACTCCCAAATGGAATGGGTAGAAGAGAAGGTTTTGGGCTTGTCGTAGAGTGTTGGGAATCCAAGATCTTGTTGGGTTTTATTTTTTTCTATTTACAATCCTATTTGTAATGATTTGTTTAGAACGTTACATAGGAGAAATTACTTATTTGGGCATAACATGCCTTTTTAAAATTCCATTTATATACAAGTTCACATACCTCACGGGAGAAATCACTCACACTCGGCCGAAGGTGTATTTTTAGTGAATCACTCGAGAGCGGCATGGAACTTACTCCTACCATAAGCTTGCCAAGCAATCAATCCTCCTCCTTTTTAACTTTTATACCTTTGTAAATATCAAGAGGACTTTGTGGGTTAAGGGTTAGGCTTGGGTTAAAGGTAGGTGGTTGGGATAGTGGTTAGTAGAAAATGGGTGAAAAAGCGTAACAAGTGTCGGTTTTCGTAGGACTTTCTATTTTTTTTTTATTTTTTTTTTGTAACTTTTATTTTGATGAAGCTATTATTCAAACAAAGTTATTTTTGATGAACTTGTTTTTTTATTTTCTTTTTTGCTTCATCATCAACACATTTTTTTTTTTGAACGATCATACGAAAAAAACCAAACTTGTTACTAAAATAAAGGGTTTAAAAATAAAAAAGGTTTTGGTGGGTAAAAGGGTTTTGGTTTGGGAAATGAAATGAAAAGATTTAGGCTCAAATGGGCTAACTAGGGGGATTTTTGGGTAGGTGGTAAAAGAAAAAGAAAAATAATGGTGTAGAAATAAAAAGGGTTAGTCCTAATGCCTCCATCATTTACTTACTCGGGTTTAAGTTGATAAGGACCGGGAATGTATCGTCATGGCAAGTTCTAGAGTTGTAAGAACCAAGCGGCTATTCACACAAGAAACGAAAAATGAGCATTTAGTCTAAAGATGTAAATTTGTATGCTCAATAAAGGCTCAAAACTCACTTTTGTGGGAATGGGTCTTTATGTGATCAAGTATATATAATCAAATTTTAACTAAGTTTGCCATGCATTTTCATAATTTTCTTATGTTGGTTCTTTTTATCACTACGCTATCGGTTGTAAATTCGTAAAAATATAACCTTTTTGAGAACTTGAATTTCCCGAGTTAAACCTAGACAAGTAAAAAAAATGAATTTTTTTGAAAAAATTTGGGGTGATTAGCGGTTCCAATAGAGTTTTGTGTAAGGCTTGTATTTAGGACTTGCAAAATTCAAGGTTTTAGCATCCCCCCCACACTTAAATTACACATTGTCCTCAATGTGTCCCAAAAATAAATTTTTAGGTTGATTAGATGTGTAAAATGGTGTAAAAAGCAAAAATTTTGTGTTACTGGGCGCTGAACACGGCCCCGTGTTGTCCGGGCACGGCCCCGTGTTCAAGTGTCAGTAACAAAATTAAAACAAGAGAAGCAGAAGTCTGGACACGGGGGCGTGTCGGGTGAACACGGCCCGTGTCCAGTTACCTGAACTGGGCATTTTTCTGCAGGGGGTTCAGCACGGGGCCGTGTTGGTTGGGCACGGCCCGTGTTGAACCTTCTGTAATGGAGAGAACTGTCGGGTTGCCTTGTTCTAGTGCATGGGGTCATTTTTCTCGTTTCCCTTTTCATCCGTTACCACCATGAGTGTGTTTTATTCCTTAAGAACCATCCAAACTTTAAAAACCATCATTTCATTGCAATCATAGAGAGACCTTACATAGTCCTAAATTAAGATTAAAAGAAATATTAAACCATGGAGTTCTAGCCTCTACTTTATTTTAATTAGCAAAATTTCCAAGAAGCAACTAATCTTGGTTAGACAAGGCCTTTTAGAACTCCTTCTTCCGGGTGCGGTTCTCCTCATATGTCGGCGAGCCACTCTTCCACCTCCCTTGGAAGGAGAAAAGAAGGCTCATTGGCATTAGTTTGAGGAGTTTCGATTTCCACCGGGATCTCTTGTTGGTGTTCCACGGGAGGTTCCGCCGGAAAGTCTTCCCACCCGGTAGGGTTGTTAATTCCGAGTGCCAGGTTCCAATCCTGTTGAGGGAGGACTGGTTCCATCGGGGGTGCTACAAGAATATTTAACCTCTGGTGCAAGAGGTTAATTTCTTGGAAGCTGCTTTCAAGTCCCATCGTAAGATCGTTAATACGGTCGATTAGGACCTCCTCTACTGATTTCATTTCGTCGAGAGCCTCCCTTAATGCTATCACATAGTGCACAAGTGTAGCTTCAATGGAGGGTCTCCTTCCTCTTCGGCTGTTTGACGAATGCACAGAAGATGTTTCGCTGTTTTCACTCGACATCCTACGAAAAATAAACTGAAAAATAGTTTATTTAATGAAACAGTGACTGGACACGGCCCCGTGCTCATTGAGCACGGCCCCGTGCTCATTGAGCACGGCCCCGTGTTCATCTTTCTGCAGAATTTTGGAGCAAGGAAACTTGGAATTTTAAGTTATTTTCTGAACTTGTGGGGTCTTTTTAGTCATTAATAACTTAAAACAATGTTACATAACATGTTTTTACCAAGATTCCTTGAACAAAACTCATTAATCCTTACCTCAAAGTTGGAAGAATTCAAACTTTTAATGGTAGTTCTTGGAGAAAGATGGAGAAGAAGGAAATGGCTAAAAGAGGAAAGGACAAGATGGGTTGTTGGAACCTTATTTTAGACTTACCTAGGATAGTTGAGAGAAGATTCCTTCAAATCTCTGTCCCAAGTTGGTCCAAGTGTGCAGAATTCTTGGCTGTATTTATAGAAAACGACAGCATCCTAGACACGGCCCCGTGCCCATTGGACACGGCCCCGTGTGCAGGTGGAGTTCTGACACAGTTTGTCCGTATTCTGACGTACTGGTCAGAAGGGAATCTTTCAGATGAGCACGGGGGCGTGTTGGCTGGACACGGCCCCGTGTCGAGGGACTGTTTTATGAAGTTTTGTTACTTCTAAGGATCTCGTCGATATCGGGTGGTTCCTTACTGGTTGGGACAACCCCAAAGTGTCTAAGATACCTTAATTGTCCTAGACTAAGGCGAGAACGCAAGAGATTGTCGGTGAGGGTAATTCCTATTTTCATTCTAGGTGGACAAGTCCAACCCTTTCCCGGGCTCTCGTTAAAGAAGGTGTATGCCGAATCGCTCAGGTCTATGTATGCACCGAATGAAGTCGATGGAGAGTCCTTCACGGCACAATCGGCACAGGGACGACTATCGTCCAAGTCTTTGCTAGGTACGAAGGTATTTTTGGGAGCAACGAGGTTGTCGGAATGCGGTTCCAGCATTTCGTCATGGTCATCGTCTTAGGGTGGATCAATAAAGTCCTTCCTAAGCTCTTTTGACCAATTTAGAATTAGCTTTTCTAGTTGAAATAACTCGTCAAGGAGCATTTCCCCTATAATATCTGGCTGGGCGCATTCGAGGGAGAGATAGGGCTTATTTTTACTTTCGCCCCTCTTAAGGTTATAAGAAGTCGGTGGGTCCATGTAGTGGGGCTTATAATTTAGAAAGTAGCATTCTACTTCTTTATGTTCGCCACCACATAATTGACACCACTTACCATAAGAGTGCCGAAAGTAAAAACAATTACTATTACTCATGTTTATGTCAGAAATTACCAACCGCCGGGATCTAACGGTTCTGTTTTCAGTAAGTGAATCTTGGGCACGGGGGCGTGTTGGGTGAGCACGGCCCCGTGTTCAGCTTACTGTCTGACTTAAAACAGGATTGCCAGTTCCAATGATTTAGCACGGGGGCGTGTTCAGCGGGCACGGCCCGTGCTGAGCTCTGCAGAAGCTGAAAAATTAAGAAAATCCTAAAAATAAAAAAGAAAAATAGAAAAAATGATTAGGCCGTTGATTCCTAACTTTCTTAAAATCCTTGTGTCCCCGGCAGCGGTGCCAAAAACTTGATGCGTGTGAAGTGTTATATATTTTAGGTGTATATTTTAAGCCCTTTTAACACTTATTTTTAGTCAAGTTTTAAATTTATAAAACACGATATTTTACTAACACTAAACACACATATGGGTAAGTACACCCATCGTGAGCGTAGTATAGCGTTGGTAAGATACCGAGGTCGTCCAAGGACACAAGAGCTTTTAGTACCGGTTTATCCTCAACGTCTAATCAAAATAAAAAGTTTAGAAAAATGTTTTAAACTAAGAAAAATAAAAACTAACTAAAATGCTGAAAATAAAAATAAAAGAAAAACAGATAGACAAGATGAATCACTTGGTTCCGACTCGTATCTAGTATAACCTTTGATTATTTCCGCACTTTTGCACATAATTAAGAGATTATCTTAGTTATTGTAGTAGGCCCCTCTTTTGAAGGTGACGTTACCCTCACCCCAGTAGTTTGAGTCAGTAAGGATACAATCCTAAAAGGGTGGATTATTGGAAGATAATGAATTAAGTTATTAATGCAATATTATGGTAGGCCCCGCTTTTGGCGGTGACGTTACCCTCGGCTAAGTAGTCTGAGTCAGCAGGGATACAGTCCTAAATAGCCGGGTTATAGTATTAATAGTAGTTAACTTATGAGGGGATCAAAGAGTTTGGACCCCCGCCATCCAATACCGTGAAGCATTGAAGGAGGTCCTACTAAATTTGACCCAGGTCCATTGCAGGACCTCTAAACGCTGAACAATGGCAAGACCTTTACCAAACCGTTTCCTTAACCCCCGACCAGGTAGCCAACATACCTCCATATAGACCGTGGAGATATGAATGGTGAAAATCTTTTATTTTATATAGACAGTAAAATAATGCCAAGACACCACGGACAAACGATAAGGAAAGATCACCTTCAACATAAGTAACTAGTTATTAAAGTCATTAATACAAAACCAAATAAAAAGTGCAAAAGATTAGAAATAAAAAGTATTATACTAGACACTTTGTCTTCACCAAGTGATGTAAGAGACTTAGGCAAACATGGCCTTGATTGTCAAGAACTCTTACGATCAATCTTGGATCCCGAGACGACTCACACACTCTACGATGGACGATGGACGATGGATGATGGATGATGGTGGTGGATGATGGTGTTGTGATGGTGGTAGGTGGTGGATGAAGTGTGAGAGAGGTGGTGTGCCAAGGGATGAGTTGAAATGAAACCAAGCACTCCTATTTATAGGCTGAACAGAAGGCTGGGCACGCCCCCGTGTCCGCTGGACACGGCCCCGTGCCTGTCTGACACTCTCTCTCTTCATTAATTGTAATTCGCAATTACAATTAATGCGCCTGCTGTACTTTCTCCACGCCCCCGTGTTCACTGGACACGGCCCCGTGGTGGGCAATAGAAGCTTCTATAGGTTTGTCTTTTCTGCTGCTTCTTGGGCACGGCCCCGTGCTGGCTGAGCACGGGCGTGTTCAGTCTTCTGCCTTCTCTATTTTGCTTGGGAAGATGCCGTTGAGGGGTCGGGCAGTCCACTTATGTTCCTTTTCTTGTATTTATGTTGGATTTAGCTGTCTTTTTGCTTCTTTTGTGTTTTTGAGCTCATTTAATCCTGAAAATACAAAAGGAAGACAAAAACACTCTTTTTCCAATATTAGTACTTAAAAAGGGTTAGTTTTATGCCTCATTTGATGTAATTTATATGTTGCATTTTACACACATCAATTGCAATATGGCGATGGACCCCTTGGTATGCCGAGATGACTTCCCTCCATAACAGTTGTTTCAGTTTTATCTTCAGCCCCTTGACTCCGTCTTTAACTTTTCGGTGTCCTACACATTTCACAAAAAAAAAAAAAAAAAAAACTTATAAACACTACTACAAAGCCAAGCATTAGACGGGGTTCAATTTTTGCTTTAGACGGGGTTCAAGCAATAACCCCATCTTAAAATCTATAACTATGACATATTTGATTTAAATATTCAAGAAAATTCAGAACAACCCCGTCTTATACTCAAACCGCATCTTATTCGAATGTAATAACCCTTTATACGATGTTATCATTAAACCCCGTCTTATACAACAATTAAAAAACGAATGTAAACCTATTTCTAACCCTAATATACGTTTTAAATTAAATTTAAAGTAATACGTGTCAACTTAACTATGTCACGCTATACATGCTTTAGGATATGTAATGCTATTGTTGTAGACACTCTGGACACTGTTTTCCTTGTTTTTTGCTTTGCTGCAAGTCAAACCCGGTTGCATGCATATATCAGAGATTCATTGTATCAACAGGAACCATTTTAAGTAGACCAACTCTCCTAGCTGGTATCCCATGTAAATTCATTCGTGGAATATTTTGATTTTAAATTAAAATATGAACATACAATAATAATACATATATGTGTACTTAAAAAGAGTTAAATATGCCTAATTCCGGTACAAGGGACCAATGAAGCAAGTATTTAGTACGATGGTACAATATCGAACAATACTAGCTTTGTAACAATATATACACGAGGGACCAATATGGGGACCATTGAGGTAAGTCTTTAGTATGACGGCTAGGGTTTGTATTTTTCTGGTGGCGCGGGGAAACTAGAAAGGTAAACAAAACCTAAGGCTCTGAGACCATGTCAAATGATGAAACTGAATCAATGATTACTGAAGGATTCGTTACAATATATAGAAATTATAACAAAACCCTAATAACCTAGTGGGCTCGTGGGCTCATACTAAACTAATTAACTCTACTATCTAATACTCCCTCGCAGTCCGAGCCAAAGAAAACCAGAAGCTTGGATTGAGAAAACAAAAAACATAAGTACTACAATAATAAGATGAACTATAAATGCGCTTCGATCAATTCAAGAATCCAAACTTTTGCCTACAAATCCGTATATTGCATGATTTTGCCATCCAGAGCCTTCAATGACAGGTCCCATAATCTTGCAAGAGGCGTTTAATGCAGCGGCGTAGCAGCTGCGAAGTAGAAATCTAACTAACTAACCGTGTGGCGGCGACTGTAGTCCTGCAGGCGACACGGCGGTGGACCAAAGTCCAATGAGCTGCAGATCGAAGTCGGTAGCAATATGAAGGAACCATAGTTCAATAAGCGGTTGACCAAAGTCGGCTGCAATAGTAGGTACCGTAGTCCAATAAAAGGGGGACCGAAGTGGGC
The DNA here is from genome assembly GCA_030545235.1 of Helianthus tuberosus. Classification (NCBI taxonomy): domain Eukaryota; kingdom Viridiplantae; phylum Streptophyta; class Magnoliopsida; order Asterales; family Asteraceae; genus Helianthus; species Helianthus tuberosus. Next base: position 16,384 of record JARYGA010039910.1, read on the forward strand.
GACTAAATACAGAAACAAAAGAGAGTGGCAACGGCGTGCCGTCACCGCCGCCGCCTTGTCCAGTCTTCCGTTCCATTTTTTTTCAGTTTCGTGTGCAAATAAAGCTTTGTCTTCGCTTTTAGATTCACCGATCTTCTTACGGTCTCTTACCACACAGATGATGCTACGACTCATCTTGTTGATTTCGCATCTCCGTCAAGCCGCCCCTTGCCGCCATGCCGTCACCGCTCATTAGACAACGGTCTCCCACAGCACTGTCTGCATGATTACAATCCGCCATCGCGCTGTTACCCGTTACTGTCGCACTGCCGTATTTGTTGCCTCTTGTAGGATTACCGAATCACTTAAAATTGTGGAATGACATTGAAGATTATGAATTTAAGTTTGCTGGAATTTAGGTAGAAGTTTTGACTTACAAGTCAAGGACCGAGATCGAAGCTAGTTTTAATTATTACAATTGTTTGTTTATGTTTATTATTGTTTTTTCAGTCTGATCGTTTGTTAGTGCAGTTTGTCTGTCAACTTCGTCTGGTATCAAGTCTTGCATTGATTAATTTGGATAGAAAGACAAAGACTAAAGACTCGACGCCGAAGACTTCGTCAACATCCAAGGGGGAGTCTGTTGGTGCATCCAGTGTCTGTTAACTTCGTCTTAATCGAGTCTTATGTCTAGATAGGATAAACGAGCACACAACAGGGTTGAAATTAGGGTTTTATGTATTAAAGTGGGTGATTTCGCTTGAAAGTGTCATTGTGCAGTTCAAGCGAAATCAACACATGTGATTTCGCTTGAAACAACCGTGTCATTTGGAGCGAAATCAGAACATTATAAATACCTGATGTGTGTGTTCATTTGGAGCGGAATCTGATCATATGCTCTGAGTCGAGGTGCTGTCCATTTGTCATTTGAACTTGTAAAAAGCTCAGGATTGATCAATAAGAGGATAATTAGAAAGGAACAAGCTGTGTTGACATCTTTTACATTGATTCCGCCTTTGTACTTGATGATGAACTACTCATACTGATTGTTTAGGGTCACCGAACAATCCAACAAGTGGTATCAGAGCTCCGGACGAGGAGTTCATACCAATTCAGTTTGATTTTACCGGATTTTCTCACTTCTACTCATTCTTTTCTGATTTGAACGAGTTTCAATGGTTGAAATGACATGATTTTCACACATATCAAGCGAAACATAGTGTTAACTAATCCTTGAAAGTATTGGACCTAATTTCGAACAATTTCTTATAAAATTGGATAATTTCGCTTGAAAAACAATTCGAACATGCTGACGTCATAGCTATTTCGCTTGAAAATATCAGTGTAATTCCAAGCGGAATTACATATTTCACTTGATTTCGCTTGAAACGGTTGCTGATTTCGCTTGAATTCTTATTCCGCTTGAAAGTTCAAGCGAAATAAGTGATTTCGCTTCAAGTGATCATATTCCGCTTGAATTGTCTTATTTCGCTTGAAAAGCATTTTAGCTTGAAAACAGATTTCGCTTGAAAAGCTATTTCGCTTAAAAAAACTGATTTCGCTTGAAAGTTAATTCCATTTAAACTTTGTGTGCAGTTAATCTCGTTTGAAGAGGTGATTTTATTTGAAGGGTGTTAATTTTGTTTGAGTTCATAATTCCGTTTGAACTATTTCACATCAAATATGACTCTTGAAAGTTTGATCAAAATGTTTGACGAAAAGGAAAACGCTAAACTTGAAAGATTAAACAATTGGTATAGTTGTTATTATGATGTGAAAAAGGAAGTTTTGGTTGAAAGATTTGAATATTTTTCGTGTAAGAAATATGAAAAGTTTAATGATGTGAAAAAGCGATATGATGGATTACTTGAGAGTTTGAGAGAGTATGGGATAAAGATATCTAATGCTGAAAAGATATCAAAATTTGCAGATGCCTTACCTTCAGAATGGGATGAATTTTGTGTAAACTGAAAAAGGATCCTAGGTTCTCAAAATTTAGTCTAGACGACTTCATCAGAGAGCTTAGAACACACAATGGTGAAACTGAGAAGAAAAAGAAAGAGTTGATGGAAGAGTTAGAAAGAAACTCAGAATATATAAGTTTGAATGTGATTCTTGAAATAATCAAAAGAATTAGAAATGGACTTAGTGCAAGAAGTAGGATGAAATATGATTTCAAGAGAGGTTGTTTTTTGGATGAAAATTTGAATCATGTTGATATGGTTAAATTTTTTTGTGCAGAAACAGACAAGACAAAGACAAAGGGAATGGCAAAGAATGAAGAATCCAAGAAGGATGAAACTTCAAAAGATGAACTTGTGTGCTCGAAATGTGAAAAATCTGAATCAGACAATGTCAAACTTCTGAAGGATGTAGAGAGTTTGACATTGGAAATCAAAAATTTAAAAGAAAATGAAAAAGATTTTCAAAATAAAATAACAGTTTTTGAAAATGAAAAATTAAAAAGTGAAAAAGATTTTGAAAATCAAATAAAAATGTTAGAAAATGAAAAATCCCTCTTTGGTAAAAATAATATTGAAAAACAAAAAGAAATAAATTCTCATCTTGAGAAAATCATTCAACTTGAAAAAGCAGTTGAATGTGCTAGAAATAAAATTGAGGAGTTAGAGAATAAATTGAAAGGTTTTGAGAATTCTTCATCAGCAGTACCAGATTATCATTGTTCAAAACCGATCAATTCTGTTCCAATAAGTGACAATGTCACAAATTTTGACAAAGTCAAAATTGAAGATTGTGATGAGAAAACTGATGATGAAGTTGAGAAAAGAAAAATATTTTTGAAACTAAATGAAATGTTTCAAGATACTGTTTTACATTCTACTGAAATAGGTGAATGCTCTAAGAAAAAACCTGTTAAGAAGAATGTAGAACAAAAATAAAAAGTTAAAATTTCAGAAAATGTTCAAAACAAAAATAAAAGCTCATCAGTTCAATCAATCCAATCATTATGAAAAAGCACAAAAATTGAAAAATCAAAACTCACAAAAAGTTGTTAATAAGTGGTGCATGTTTGACCACAATGCTCAAAAGCCAAATTCAGATTACAAGAGAAGATAGGATGAAGATTCTTCAAAGCTAAATCAAGGATATAAGAAAAGACATGATTACCACAAGGCAAATCAATGTTTTGATCTAAGTGTGTGGTATGAAAATGGTGTATAGTGTGAAAGTGAGGAAAGGTATGATAACAGAGTGTGTTACACATGTGGTTATCAGGGATACATTGCTGTTAATTGTCATACTCAAAGATTTGATTCAAGAAGATGCTATGACTGTAGAATCAAAGGTCATATTGCCAGAGATTGCCCAATGAGATCAAGGAGAAGATCGAGGGAAGAATCTCATGGACAAATGTATGAATCAGTCAAGGTTGAAGAAAAGCCCAAAAGACAGAAAAAGAAAAAGGAGAAAGTGAAGTTATCACAGGGGCAGAAAGATCGACTGAGGAAGAAAAGGAAGAAAGTAAGAGAGTATCTCGAAAAGATTTTGTCCTCGGATACAACTGGAAATCCGAGAAAAAGTTCTGATGAATCAATTTGCTCAACAAAGAATGGTAAATCAAGCAAAATGAACTCATCAGATACAAATCTGAGGACAAAAGGGTTGATAAAGAAAGAAAAATTAACTAATCAAACCGATGATAAATCAAAGAAAGTTAATTTTTCAGACAAAGCCTTTATCAAAGTTTTTAAGTATAAAAATGACAATGAAAAATTGTGCACGTCACAGGTTGAAAATTTTGGAAAGGTTAAACACTGTAGGGAATGGGTTCCAATAGAGAATGGCAATGAACTTGTTTCTAAGAAAACAAAAGAGCCATCTTGTGACAAGGAATTTGTTTCTATGGAAACAAAAGAATCACAATCAGGCAATGAATCTGACTCAACAAAGTCAGAAGAGCCACGATTAGGCAATGAATTTGACTCAACAAAGTCAGAAGAACCACGATTAGGCAATGAATCTAACTCGACAAAGTTAGAGGAGCCAAGTATTGAGGTAAAAATTGTCAAACCCAAGGCTGGTCAGGCTTGGGTGAATCTGTTTAAATGAAAAACCTGACTTGCCGGAGTTCCCAGGTTGGTAAGTGTGGAGCAAGTATCGTCATTTTTCTTGAGAAATTCACTTAGGTGATATTTCGAATTACAGAAGGTTAATCAAGGACATTAAGTTGTACTTGATTTATCTTTTTGACAAAGTGTTTGTTGTTGATAAGGATCTAAAAATGGTAAATTTTTCAAAATGATTGAAGAAAACAATGTGATGAAAAGAACCCCAAGTTTGTGAAAAGACACACAAAACTTATTTTTCGGAAAAACCATTTTTGATTAAAACAAACTTAAGTGTTTTGAAATCATAATGGGAAAATAGTTTGTCGTCAGGGGGAGTTCTGATTGTTTAAGCCAAGTGAATGGCGAATTGAAGCGATTTGATATCAGTTTGTCACTTTCCTTGTACAGTTTGTTTTCAAATTTTCCCAGAAAATCAAAATTGAAACAAATTTTGATTTTAGGGGGGAGAAAAATTTTTAAAAAAAATTGAAAATTTGAAAATGCCAAAAACATTGAAAAAGCAAAAATGAGTTTTGTTGTGAATAAGAGGAAATGATAGTAAATCAGTGAACTATCACAACATGCTAAAGATATGAAATGTCAAATGTGATAAACGGTCTCACTAAGGATGTGACGATACGCTCAGCTAGACTAGTAGATTTGCGATAACGATACAAACTTAAATGAAAAAGCCTAGTTCTAGTGGGAAACATGGTTGAAAGCATAGTACTTAGTTTTGTCCTTCGTGATTGTGTACCTACTCAGTAATCGCTGAATGCTAAAAGAGAATAAAAACTGGTTAAGTTTGTGAGCTTTCACAACTTTGCTGAAAAGTCACTGTGATTGTGCATTTCTTTTTGCAAAGATTTAAACTTGTTTTATTTCTTTATTTTGTTTAAGCATTGGACATCCTCTGCGTATACGTGAGTATCGACCTGGATGTTATTGCCTAAACGTTCTGCTTTATTTTCTTTGGTGTTTCGTTTAAGCTTTGGATCACCTCTGCGTATACGGGAGTATCGAACTGGTGGTTAAAGCCTAAACAATTTCAACTTGTTTTTTTTATTTCTTATTTTGTATAAACATTGGACTTTCTCTGCGTATACGGAAGTATCGACCTGATTGTTAATGTTTAAACATTCTGCTTTATTTTCGCACATATCACAGTTGATGAAAGTTTAAAGGCATTACTTGAGTCAGTGTATTGCATGATGAGGGGATATGCTGAGATCGTGGGGTCCATAAGAATTTAGTGCAAAATTAATATACCTTAACGTATCGGTAAGCATTTCGAAAGTTTTTAGATTGAGTTTAAGAGGACAACTATATCGTCAATCTATGTGAATCGTTTAGAACTTAAAATGCTTAAAGCTTAATGGTGCTAGTGATTTGTCTCATGAACTGATATGATCCTCTTACACAAACTCACAAAAATATTGTTTGTATATATTTCTTTACTGCATTTCTTTAAACTCATAATCCAAAAAGATTTTAGTGTGTTTTAGCCTAAAATTTTGAAAAATTCAAAAAGATTTTCGACAACTGATGTTGGAGAGCTGATATTCAAAATTCCAAGTGCTAAATATGTGAACTATACTGGTTGGAAAAGTTTGATTAAAAAACTTTGAATGTCATATACAAATGTTTAAAAGATTGTATGTTTAGTTAATCAAGGTCATTCATTTGAACTTGATGTAACTATATCAGTTTGATGAATGAATGTTTTCTACTAGTAAGTTTTTATTTTAACTTTCATAAATGTTTTGAAACTTACGTTGAAGTAGAAGATGTGCAGGTTAGTTGAGATAGATCAGCTTAAAGGAAAGTTAACGAGCAAAGAAAGAACTTCATGGCAAAGATTGTGTATAGTTTGAACCAGAAAATAAATTCCAGCTTATCGAAAGGGGGAGTTTACATTCTGGATCAACAATCAAATTGAAGTTTGAAGATTGAAGCTGACAGAGGTTAAAGGTGCTTTACAGTAATTGACATTTTGGTTGAATGCAAAGACTGATGAAGACTGAAGACTGAAGACTTTGAAGACTCGACACTACAGACTTCGTCGACTTCCAAGGGGGAGTTTGTTAGTGCAGTTTGTCTGTCAACTTCGTCTGGTATCAAGTCTTGCATTGATTAATTTGGATAGAAAGACAAAGACTAAAGACTCGACGCCGAAGACTTCGTCAACATCCAAGGGGGAGTCTGTTGGTGCATCCAGTGTCTGTTAACTTCGTCTTAATCGAGTCTTATGTCTAGATAGGATAAACGAGCACACAACAGGGTTGAAATTAGGGTTTTATGTATTAAAGTGGGTGATTCCGCTTGAAAGTGTCATTGTGCAGTTCAAGCGAAATCAACACATGTGATTTCGCTTGAAACAGACATGTCATTTGGAGCGAAATCAGAACATTATAAATACCTGATGTGTGTGTTCATTTGGAGCGGAATCTGATCATATGCTCTGAGTCGAGGTGCTGTCCATTTGTCATTTGAACGTGTAAAAAGCTCAGGATTGATCAATAAGAGGATAATTAGAAAGGAACAAGCTGTGTTGACATCTTTTACGTTGATTCCGCCTTTGTACTTGACGATGAACTACTCATACTGACTGTTTAGGGTCACCGAACGATCCAACATCGTTCGATTCTCTACCGCTCTGAGTACGGGGGAGTATTGGTGTATAACATTTGGAGCTTTAGTATCAAGCCTACGGGACAGTTTATCTCTATATATTATAACCCTATTGAATGGAATACAATGCATCAGTTTTACTATCTAATACTAACAACCCAAGTCACCATGACAGGATATTGTCTGTTTTGTCACTGATGGATTCCCCACCCCTTAAAAGAAAGGTTTTATTCTCCTCTTCAAGGGATGTGAGACTTACATCTCCACCGCAGAAACCATAAACAAATCTGTGAGTTTCTGAATAGCAACCCATCGGGGCAACACATAAAATATTGTGGAACGAGAGGCCGGATATTACAAGATGTATTAGAGGATGGCGGGGCAAACCTTATCAAGAATACTGAATCCCCGGGGGTCTTCAGGAGAACACCTAATGTGAATCTTGTAAGGTGGACGAATTGTAACACCGTAAGCAAATCACACATTTGTCATGTGCATGAGAGATTCTTGGTTCATACAGAACAATCCGCTTGAAATATCACCAACGCGTGATTAGCTGTGAGACTGATGAAAACTTCATAGTTAAGCATGCTAAGGTGAGAGTAGTACATGGATGAGTGATCTGTTGGAAGTCTTTATAGTGACAGCCAAAAACAAATCCGTGAGTTTCTAGAAGTGCAAGCCACCAGATGTTACAAATGGTATCAGAATGAGGTGTTGGGCGGTATCGAAGTGAGAACGTTGGGCGCCCTAAAAGGGGTGGACATGTAAGTCCCACATTGGTTGAGGAGAACGATGAAGCCTTAAATTTAAGAGGTAGAAACATTCTCTATCAAGACATGTTTTTCCTGGGCGAGAAGTTCGTCGGGTGAAAACAAAACCGTGAGATTCCTGATGGGAAATCTATCATGGGTAAAGAGGACAATATATTAACATTATTTACTTGAGATCTTACAAATGGTATTAAGGCCAAGGCCAGTGTGCCAACGAAGACACTGAGCCCCAAAAGTAAGGACGGTGTAAATGTAAGCCTAAATCAATTGATGAGAAAATCAAAGCCCTACTTATAAGGGTGGACACCTTTACCATCAGGACACATTTTACCTAGACGAGTAATTCATTGAGTAAAATCAAAATTATGAGTCTTAAGATTAATTAATGGACACCTTTACTATCAGGACACATTTTACCTAGACGAGTAATTCATTGAGTAAATCAAAATTATGAGTCTTAAGATTAATTAAATATACAGTATCTTGCACGGTTTATTAGGATTGTTGAAGTGTTTATTATTCTTAGGTTTGTAAATGAAGTGAATGAACACGAACAAGACATGTTCATGTTCGTTCATTTACCTTTAACCGAACAAACGATCGGACACGAACATTTAAATGAACAAACTTTCTTGTTCGTGTTCGTTCGTTAAGAAAATTGACATGTTCATGTTCGTTCGCTAAAAGTATAAACGAACGGTTCATGAACATAAACGCACACAAACACACATAATTGAACTTAAAAGAACATAACAAATCATAACGAACATAATTGAACAAGGTTTTGAATTGTATAGCAATAGTAGAGGAGAAGAAGAAGCTAAATATAGGTAAACCTTAATTCACGTTTCATATGATAGAAAAGAAAAGTTTTGAAATCGGAAAGTCAAAGCTAGTTATGGGATGAAAAAGAAAATAAAATAGATTTTTAAATTTAATTAGTAATAACTAAATTTAAAAGATGAACATAAACAAACGGATATAAACAAACACGAATGAACGAATTTAAATGAACGGACATAAACGAACATAAATGAACGAACATAAACGAACGCAAATTAATGAACATAAACGATCATTCATGAACGTAAATAAACAAACGGGAAATTGTTCATGTTCGTTCATTTATTTAAATGAACAAAAATTGTTCATGTTATTTCAGTTATTAAATAAACGAACATTAACGAATTTTCTATCGAACGATTCATAAACGGTTCACTGAACGTTTGATTCGTTTACAAGTCAAATTATTATGCAAAACTACCACAAAATAGTTGTGATAATACTTAGATTAAAAAGTAAACTCACCAATCAATATAACTTTTCGTGTGATTGTGATGTTGTGGATCTTAAGTGATTTTTGTCAACTTTAACTTTGAAAACTTGATTTTACAAAAGCGAGAGTAATTGACATTGACGTAAAGATAATGTATGCATTTAGAAAACAATGAATTCTTTTAATATAATTTTGTATATTTATTAAAGTGTTGAGTACATTCTAAACATACAATAAGTTTAAATTCTTGTAATATATCGTATTTTTATATATTTTCCTGATAAGGTCGATTCGGGAAATTAACTTGATCTAAATTATATAAATTAGTTATAAAAGTCTTTTTTTTTTTTTTTGGGGGGGGGGGGGGGGGGGGGGGGGGGGGCCTTACTCCTTAGTTCCACAAAACAATTTATTCTAATAATTATTTCTTTCACCATACCCTAATGCCGAATTAATGCTCAACTGTTACACTACAAGAAGATAAGAGTATTTGTGTAAATTATTTTTGCGATAAAAAGTTTACAATAAAGGTTTTATGTGTGTAAATTATTTTTGTAAATTACGAGATTCTAATTTATTTAATACGTGTTTTATTTAATCTGTATAATATATGTGTTTCTGATATAGTTTCAAATAAAAGGTTATAATATTTAAGAATTATATGTAAAAAACATGGAAAGGTTCCATAGGGATTTCAATTTAACTACATGCAATTTCAACATCAATAAACACCATGGC
>JARYGA010039911.1:0-27602 GCA_030545235.1 Helianthus tuberosus
CAACCGGCTGATCCTACCTCCACCCCTTCCGCTTAGTCCATGTCCTCGTCTTCATCATCATCTCCTCCTCAGTGCCCCGCCATGTACTCCCGGATGTTCCCAATGTCATCCTGTATGTCAGAGATGTTTCTCTCAATTGCTCCGACTCGGGTGTACGTGTTGCTGGCTGTGTTGTAGGTGTTCCTGGTGCACATGAGGTTTTCCTGCAATAAATCATGTAAGCTTTGAAAATTAGGAAAACCGCCTCCTTGTGAGGAGGATTGACCCGAATCACCCTGGGGCTGGTAATAGTATTGAGGAGGAGGTTGGAAGTGTGGAGCATGTAAGACGAGTGCCTCTTGCGGGTTCCATGCATGCCCCTGAACTCTTTGGAAGCTGACCATCCCGTCTTCTGCTTCATAAATCAGGTTCATTGAGCGGCAGATGACCATGTCCACTCTTCCCGACCATGGGCTCTTTTGGAAAGACCTGGGCATGATCACGAAATGCTTGAAGAGACGGTATATCCACCCCCGAAAGAAGATAGGAGTCGGGGGAGTAGCAAGCTGGTTCCAATGCATGTTTCGGAGCAGGAGGTACGGAACATCAAGGTTGGTGCGGGTATGAATGCAATGAAGGACCACCAGATCTCGTAACCCTACAACGCCAATGCTGTCGTGCCTTTGGCTAAGAGAGTAAGTGAGGACCCTATGGATGTATCGGTAAAGAGGGTCCCTCAACTTAGTCTTAGTGCTGCTGGGATTGTAGATGCCTTCTCCTATTTCCTCCCAAGCAGCCTTGCGTTGGTTCTCTGGTATTTCACATAAACCTCCGGTGTTTTCTTCATCCCCCGCATCTTCCTCCGCATACAACCCAACTATCACCCCAAACTGTGCTATCGAGATTGAGCAGACAGTCCCCCCACATCAGAATTCTACCCCAGCATTATCAAATGGATCGGCTCTCATTTTAAAAGCGAATGTGTTGTAGAATTCCAGGTTATATTCATGTACTGAACGAAGTCGAGTGCACAGGGCGGCTCTCAGTGGGCCGATTACTAGGTTGTTAAATCGGTCAAGCTGGTTCACTACTCCTAGAAGATCCATGCAAACTTGTCGTGGGAACTCCTCCGGCCTGGTTCTAAACACATCGTATCTTGCTTTAGCATCCAACTCATTTGCATTGAACCGACTGAATTTCTTGGCCCTCTGAAAGGAAACACCAAACAATTAGCACGAAACAGTGAAAATTTCGGAGAAAACTGAAAACAGTCGGCTGAACACGGCCCCGTGTTCAGCGGACACGCCCCGAGTTGCCTGAAATTGGCTGGACACGCCCCCGTGCTCAGCAAGCACGGCCCCGTGTCCAGACGTCTGTTTCCCAAAAATCACATTTTTCGACCCGGTCCCGAAAACTTGAAAATTTTTTGGTCCAGTAGGGGCGGTTTTCCCCTAAAATGAAACCCCAAGTGCCGTTTTTTCCAAAACAAACCGTTTACCCTTCCAATTTTATCTTTTTTCGGTTCAAAAACAAGGGTTTGGGGTTTTTGTGAGAAATCGGGCAAATCTACAAACAATACAAGTTGGTTTACTTTCTATAACATGAATCTAAACTAATGCTTACAGATTTATGCAAAAATTTGAGGCTCGATCCGGTTCAAGTTGAAGAACCCTAGATTTTCCCCCAAATTTTTGGTGTTTTAACTATATGCAAATGCTTAATCTAACTACTAATGAAAATAGAATCATACCTTGATGTTGTTAGAAGTAGAGGTGACGTCGAAATCTTGCAGAAAAATCGCCTGAACCAGAGAGTTTTCGGGGAAACGGGGCGTGTGGAAATGAAGAAACTGTTTGGAAAAGGGGTTTTATCCCGACAGTTGCGCGGACACGGCCCCGTGGGCGGGCAAATTTAATTTTTTTAAGTGCTCGTGTGTGTGCCTTGTTTCCCAAAAACTTGGTTAGAAGACTTACCGATTTAGATGTCAACCCGCTTGTTCGTAACTTACCAGGTATGATGTTGATGCTTTCATTCTTCGACCGTTTGAAGCGAGATTTCTTCCTCCTCATCCTTAATGAATCCTTGATAGAGCTTCATCCGTTGGCCATTGACTTTGAATGGAATTCCATTCTGAGATTTAATTTCTACTGCACCGTGTGGGAAAATATGGGTGATGGAAAAAGGTCATGACCACCTAGACTTTAATTTACCAGGAAATAATCGAAGTCCTGAATTAAACAATAAAACTTGATCTCCTACTCGAAATTCATTAGGTTTAATGTGTTTATCATGCAAATATTTCATTCTTTCCTTATAAACGGAGTTAGAGTATGCATAATTCCTTAGTTCGTCTAATTGACAAAATCGATTTTTAGCGGCAAATTCTAAATCTAAATTTACATTTTTAATTGCCCAGTAAGCTTTGTGTGCAATTTCTACTGGCAAATGACAGCTTTTTCCATAGACGAGCTTATGTGGGGTTGTACCTATTGTTGTTTTATAAGCAGTTCGAAAAGCCCATAAAGCATCATCTAATTTATCGGCCCATTCTTTTTTATTTAACCCTAGGGTTTTTTAAAGTATTCGTTTTAAACCTCTATTAGTCACTTCGGCTTGTCCGTTTGTTTGAGGGTGATATGCTGTTGAGACCCGGTGATAGACCACATACCTTGTTAAGATTTTTTCAAGTTGATGGTTACAAAAATGGGTACCTCTATCACTTATTAAAGCCTTTGGTTTTCCAAAACGAGAGAATAATCTTTTCAGAAATCTTACCACGACTCTTCCATCGTTGGTTGGAAGTGCCTCGGCTTCGGCCCATTTAGACAAGTAATCTACCGCCACAAGTATATATTTGTTTCCTTTTGACGGTGGGAAATGTCCCATAAAGTCGAGTCCCCACACATCAAAAATTTCACAAACAAGAATGTCATTTTGTGGCATTTCGTTTGTGGAAGAAATATTACCTGTTCTTTGGCAAGCGTCACATGTCTTGACAAGACTTTGTGCGTCTCTGTAAATGGTTGGCCAATAAAATCATGAATCAAATACATTTCGTGCGGTACTTGCGGCACCATGATGTCCTCTGTATGGACCTTCATGACAATGGCGGAGAATCCTCCTTGCTTCACTGCCATGTACGCATCGTCGGATGAGTTGGTTTGCACATATTTTGAAAAGATAAGGGTCTTCCCAAAAGTAATGCTTTACATCAGCAAAGAATTTTTTTCTTTGATGATGTGGCCAACCTTTAGCGACTATACCGCTAGCTAGGTAGTTAGCATAGTCGGCGTACCATGGTTCTTCTTTGTATTCCACCATTTCCAGGGACTCCGTTGGAAAATTTTCATTGATTTGCTCATCCCTGTTTGCCTCCAAAGTTAGGTCTTCTAAGCGTGAAAGATGATCTGATGCGGTGTTTTCTGCTCCTCTTTTGTCTTTGATTTCGATATCGAATTCTTGGAGGAGTAGAATCCACCGAATCAAACGTGGTTTAGCATCCTGTTTCTTGAAGAGATATCGAATGGCTGCATGATCTGTATAGACTATTGTTTTAGAAAGAACAAGATAAGAACGAAATTTATCAAAAGCAAATACCACGACTAGTAATTCTTTTTCTGTTGTGTAATTTTCTTGTGCATCGTTAAGTGTTTTACTAGCATAATAAATTGGGTGAAAATGCTTATCTTTTCTTTGTCCCAAGATGGCTCCAACTGCAAAGTCACTTGCATCACACATGATTTCGAAAGGTAATTTCCAATCAGGTGCTATCATGATAGGTGCATTGACTAGCATTTCCTTGAGTGCTAGAAATGCTTGATTGCAATCCTTGTCAAAGATGAAAGGGGCATCTTTTTCAAGTAATTTTGTTAGAGGTCTTGAAATTTTAGAAAAGTCTTTGATAAATCTCCTATAAAATCCGGCATGTCCTAGGAAACTTCTGATAGCTCTAACGGAGGATGGGGGTGGTAATCGAGAAATAGTGTCTATTTTGGCTCGATCTACCTCCATTCCTTCGCTTGAGATTTTATGACCGAGTACTATTCCCTCCGTTACCATGAAATGGCATTTTTCCCAGTTAAGGGCGAGGTTAGTTTCCTCACATCGGGATAGCATTCGTTCAAGGTTATCGAGGCATTGGTCGTATGAATCCCCAAAGATAGAAAAGTCGTCCATGAAGACTTCCATTGTCTTTTCTATCATGTCATGGAAGATGGCCACCATGCAACGTTGGAAAGTTGCGGGGGCATTGCATAAACCAAAGGGCATGCGTCGATAAGCAAAAGTTCCATAGGGACATGTGAATGATGTTTTTTCTTGGTCTTCGGGTGCTATCAGGATTTAAAAGTAACCTGAAAAACCATCTAAGAAACAGTAAAATTTATGACCGGATAATCTTTCTAGCATTTGATCAATAAAAGGCAAAGGAAAGTGATCTTTCCTTGTTGCTTCATTTAATCGACGATAATCTATACATACCCTCCATCCTGTGACGGTTCTCGTTGGTATTAATTCGTTCTTTTCATTAGTTATTATCGTCATACCTCCTTTCTTTGGAACTACTTGGACGGGACTTACCCATGAACTATCGGAGATAGGGTAAATAAGTCCGGCGTCAAGCAATTTGATGACTTCGTTTTTAACCACTTCTTGGTCATTTAGATTTACTCTACGTTGTGGTTGTATTAGCGATTTGTAGTCATCGTTCATTAAAATTTTGTGCGTGCACATGGAAGGACTTATGCCTTTAATATCTACAAGCTTCCAAGCGATCGCGTTTTTGTGTTTTTTCAAAAGTGTAATTAATTTTTCTTTTTCTAAGCAAGATAATTTAGACGAAATAATTACAGGTGATTTACCATCTTTGTCGAGAAAAGCATATTCCAAACCTTTTGGGAGTTCTTTGAGCTCAAGAGGTGGGTCTTTTGGAGACTCCTTATTTGGTTGCTCATTTCGATTAAGAACTACAAAAGTTTGTTCTATGGCGACCTTTTCTTCAACAAAGTGGTCAATTTCTTTTCTTGTATCGGGTGGTTCATCTTCATTTTCAATTAGGGGGTCATTATTACCGAATGGATATTTCATTGAACACTCAAGATCGACGCTCTTTTTAAATGCCCCTAATCGAATAGATAGATTGTTGTGCTTCCGGTTTTTCAAAGCTTCGTGGGTTTTTACAAAGGGTCGTCCCAACACTAGAGGAGCGTCATCAAGGATGACAAAGTCGGTTGGGATTACCATTTGATTTGTTTGAACCAAGACATCCTCAACTACACCGATTGACTTTATTACTTTCCGATTGGATAGAAAAATGGGTATTTGAAGTGGAGAAAAATCACCAATACTTAATTTTTCGAAAATGTAGTTTGGCATTATGTTAACATAAAAATCTTTATCAATTGTGATATTACTAATAAATGAATTCTGAAAAAACATGGAACCGGTGTAATGTTAATTTCAAATGGATCTTCTTTTATTAGCGAAGTTTGATCATTAGTTAACTTAATGCTTACCGTTTCGTCAATTTTAGTGTTAGTGTTTAACTCTTTTAAAAACTTAGCATGAGTGGGAACTAAACAATGATTTTCGAAAGAAGGTGACAAGATATTAATTTCTTCAAAATTAGACTCTTCTTGAATTTTAACGTTGTCGGACTCACCTTTTTCGTTGTTTAACTCATGTGTCGGTTTTTCATTTATTTGTTCTTCCATCTTTACATTTTCAACTATCTCTTTTTTACTTAATTGTTCTCTTGCGCGGGACTCCTCTTCCCTTGCGCGAGATTCTTTTATGCAACGTTCGATAGTTTTAATGTGTTCTATTATCCTATCGGCTATGTCAGTGATAGAGTAACGATCGGGATCCTCAAAGCTCGAATCCGGTTGTTCGATCCTTTGTTCCTCATAATACTCATAGGAAGTAGATGGTTCACACCATTGTTCTTCATTGTAAGTATATGATGGATAAGGGTCGTAACTTTGTTCTTCATAATACTCATATGAGGTGGGTTGTTCACGCCATGGTTCCTCATAGTAAGCATATGAAGGTGGTGGCTTATATTGTGGTTCCTCAAAGTATGAGTATGAAGGCTCATACCTTGGTTCTTCAAAATATGAGTATGAGGGAGGAGGTTTATACCTTGGGTCTTCATATGGTGTGTATGAAGTTGATGGCTCGTACCTGGGCTCCTCATAGTAGGTGTATGAAGTGGATGGTTGAAATAAGTCACAATATTGAACCGAGTGCGGGTCACCACAAATGGTGCAATAGTCTTCCCTATAATCATCCTCCTCATAGGTGTAGTTGTAACCTCCTGAGTATTGATCCATAAGAATCACTCAGCAGATTACAACAGAGTCTCGAGACCAGAAAACAAAAATAAAAATGGAAACAGAGGCTGGGCACGGCCCCGTGTTCAGTGAGGACGACCAGTGTTCAGATTCTGTATCTGGGCATTTGAATTAAAGTTACTGATTTCGTAGAGCACGGGGAGAATTCAGTGAGCACGGCCCCGTGTTCAGGCTACTGTAATGCAAAATCTAACTAAAATGCAGAAAAATGTGCACGTTTTAAAAAGGTTTTGTAAAACTGATTAGGCCATCGATTTTAAGCTTTCTTAAATCCTTGTGTCCCCGGCAACGACGCCAAACACTTGATGTGTGTAAGTGTGTATAGTTTTTAATGTATATTTTAAGCCATTTTTAACACTTTTAGCCAAGTTTTAAATTTATAAAACACGATATTTACTAACACTAAACACACATATGGGCAAGTGCACCCACCCATCGTGAGCGTAATATATTGTTGGTAAGATACCGAGGTCGTCCAAGGACACAAGAGCTTTTAATACCGGTTTATCCTCAACGTCTAATCAAATCGAAAGTTTAGAAAAAGGTTTTTAAACAAGAAAATAAAAACTAACTAAGATGCTGAAAATAAAAATAAAAATAAAACAGATAGACAAGATGAATCACTTGGATCCGACTCGTATTTAGTGTAACCTTTGATTATTTCCGCACTTTCCCACTTTTTAAGAGATTATCTTAGTTATTGTAGTAGGCCCCTCTTTTGAAGGTGACGTTACCCTCAACCCAGTAGTTTGAGTCAGCAAGGATACAATCCTAAAGGGTTGGATTATTTAAAGATAATTAATTAAGTTATTAATGCATAATGTGGTAGGCCCCTCTTTTGAAGATGATGTTACCCTCGGCTAAGTAGTCTGAGTCAGCAGGGATACAGTCCTAAGTAGCCGGGTTAAAGTTTTAATAGTAGTTTACATATGAGGGGATCAAGGAGTTTGGACCCCCGTCATCCAATACCAGTGGGTATTGAAGGAGGTCCTACTAAAGTTGACCCAGGTCCTTGCAGGATCTATACACTGAACAAGGCAAGACTCTTACCAAACCGTTCCCTTAACCCCCGACCAGGTAGCCAACATATCTCCATATAGACCGTGGAGATATGAATGGTGAAAATATTTTATTTTATATAGACAGTAAAATAATGCCAAGACACCACGGACAAACGATAAGGAAGACTCACCTTCAACATAAGAAACTAGTTATTAAAGTCATTAATACATAACCAAATAAAAAGTGCGAAAAGATTAAAAATAAAAAGTATTACACTAAACACTTGTCTTTACCAAGTGATGTAAGGGACTTAGGCAAACATGGCCTTTGATTGTCAAGAACTCTTACGATCAATCTTGGATCCCGAGACTACTCACACACTCTATGATGGATGATGGTGGTGGATGTGGCTTGTGATGGTGGTGGTGGGTGGGTGAAGTGTGAGAGAGGTGGTTTGCCAAGGGATGGTTTGCAAATGAGCCAAGCACCCCTATTTATAGCCTGCACAGAAGCCCGAACACGGCCCCGTGTCCATTGGGCACGGCCCCGTGTCCATTGGGCACGGCCCCGTGTCCACCCATCTTCTCTTTCTTCATTAAATGCAGTTTGTCTGCATTAGTTGACCACGCCCCTGTGTCCGCTAGGCACGACCCCGTGTGTAGAAGCGTATCTGTACTATCATGATTTTCCTAGATTTTGCGAATTTTAGAGTTGACCACGGCCCCGTGTCCGCTGGACACGCCCCCGTGGTGGGTGATAGAAGCTTCTACAACTGTCTTTTCTGCAGACACTTGGGCACGCCCCCGTGCTCAGTGAGCACGGGGCGTGTTCAGCCTTCTGTTCTCTTGTCTTTGCTTGGGGAGATGCTATCGAGGGGTCGGGCATGCCACGTTTATACCTTTTCTTGTATTATTGTTGGATTTGGCTGCATTTTTGCTTCTTTTGTTCATTTAAGCTCATTTAACCCTGAAAATACAAAAGGAAGACAAAAGCACACTTTTTCCAACATTAGTACTAAAAAAGGGTTAGTTTTATGCCACATTTGACGTAATTTATTTGTTGTATTTTGCACACATCAAGCTCTAATAGGAAACAAAAGATGTTGCCACCAGTAGCAAGTCAAACAGCCATTAGATCAGCAGAGGATGATTTAGAGCAGATATTCTCTTTTGGCAAAATTTAACTTTGACAGATCTATACACTAACAGAAATTGATACAACATCAACATAATCTAATTAAACTTAGAGACAATTTCACTTCTTCATCAAAAGTACCGATCTGCAATAATCAGATGATATTAAAAATTACATAATAATACTTATTCAGCTTAAAATTACAACGAAACTTTAAAATCTAACAACACCACCAAAAAATTTACGAACCTAATAGTTCAAATTTAGTTTTAGCTTAAATTTTAGTGTTTTTAGCTTTAAAGTCCATCAATGTATATCTTCGACAATCGCCATGAACTCAATGCATCCAAATCAGGTTTCTAGAAACCTGATCTATCGTGAACGGACCAAGATGCAGGACATGAAAACACTTATTCAGCTGTTGAAGAGTAGCCCTGTCCTCACATACTCAATCCTTAACTTTGTTCATAAAGAGCTGCTTTAAACCAAACTTTATGCTTCTTTTAATACAAAAAAGGCAGGAAAGACCATTACTCTAGTAAGATAAAATCTTATCTTACAGCAGTAGCAGATCCTTTCTTGCGTTTAGTAGGAAGTACTGCGGGTTCTACATCATCATCATCTGTCCAAAATCATATATAATCATCATTTAGTCATAAGCAAAAATTATTTTAAATGTACATTTAATAATCTTTCTTTGTGTTTAATTTAACTTTATGCTTCTTTTAATACAAACCTATAATAACCCGCAACAGATTGTATGAATTTCAAACAACTATGATTATATTGAAATATAAAGCGAGAATTAGAGTATATCACTTCAAAATTTCAAAACTGGAGTAGCAAAAAACATATACTTTAAAGGATGTTGAAACAATGACACTGGAAACAACCGTAGAACAATCATCATCATCTGCAACAGATCATTCACAATCATCATTTAGTCATAACTCAGATAACAAAACTTTAGTAAAAATCAAAATAAAAAACAAAAACAAACATAATCATATATATCACATTACCATGATCAAGGCAAACCACATATCCCCAAAAATTTTCTGAAAGTGAGACAGAGAGAGCTTCAGTTTTATGTTATCCTTTATGAACAATGTCGAGTATTGAGAAGAAGGGATTCGAGGGAGAGATACATCAGAAATGTGGTAATTTCAAATTCAAAAGTAGAGAATACGTTTATATAAGAAGATAATTGACAGAAGTGAGTGAGTGACATGCATTAATTGAAAATTACATATCCCCATGCATTTTGAATTTCAAATTACCCGCAATTTCAAAACAGCTGCTGCTAGGTATATGTTTGCCAAAGGAAGCATCTACTACTTTCTTATAGAAGAGTAGTGGTTTGCCCTTTGGAATGTGTGCCAGACCTTTAACATTTGAATACACAAGGCAGTGGTTTGAAATCAAATTAAATGTATTTTAAAGTGATTTATATATTAGACTTTAGAGTAAACTGCCATTTTGGTCCCTGTGGTTTGGGCACTTTTGCCATTTTAGTCCAAATCTCAAACTTTTTACATCTGGGTCCCTGTGGTTTGCATTTTGTTGCCATTTTAGTCCAAAATCCAATTTTGGTCAGATTCCCCACTAATGACCATTATATTTTGTCTTTACCCTCAGGGGTATTTTAGTCATTTTGAAATTATTATAACTCAATTATATATATATATATATATATAGGGTGAGAGTTGGCTACAAAGTCCATTTTTCCTACAAAGTGTACAAAGTCATAAAACACCACAATTTCAGCCATATAACACGCTCAAACCCCACAAATAACAAAGTGAAGATTACTAAAACGTCATATTTGTGGGTTTTGTGTTGTGTTTTGGATGATAAGGCTTTGATTTTCGAATGTCTAACATTAGTGTGTTTTATGATGATCATCATGTTGTGTTTTATATTCATAGTTCTACGATGGTGTGTTTGAAGTTTTTATGGAATGTTAAGGTTTGGATATTGTGTTTTAGTGATCTTCACTCTGTTATTTGTGGGTTTTGAGTGTGTTTTATAGTTGAAATTGTGGTGTTTTATGACTTTGTACACTTTGTAGGAAAAATGGACTTTGTAGCCGAACCCCACCCTATATATATATATATATATATATATATATATATATATATATATATATATTTATAATACCCTAAAACCATTAATATATATATATATATACACACACATAAAGAGACTCTGCTCTCTCTATCTCTTTGAACTACCACCACCATACCATCACCACCCCCACCACCGGATCTGCAGCCCGCCGCCGCCACCACCACTCTGCCGCCACATGCACCACCACCACCTCCTCCCCCTTCTCACCACCGCCACCATCACCATCACCAACCTCTCTCTCTTTCTCTCTCTCTCTACACCACCGCCACACCTCAGCCACCACCACACCTGAACCCCCATTCTCGTTCTCGTTCGAAATCAGACCCATGAAATTGCAATTGGTTCCTCCATTCATCTGTCCTCTTGAACAACTCTACAAAAAAGCCCTAGACTTTCAAAACTGTTCCCCAAAATCAACCAAACCGTCATTTTTAGCAACATATATTGATTTGGGGTTATTGCATATTTCATCTAGATCTGCCATTTGACAGAGAGAGAGAGAGAGAGTCAGCACCGGACATCAGCGGCGGCGGAGGAGGTGGTTGGGGCAGCGGCAGCGGCGGCGGCGGCGGAGGAGGTGGTTGGGAAAGTATAGGGCAGCGGAGGAGGAGGAGGTGGTTGGGGAAGTATAGGGCAGCGGCGGCGGCGAAGGTGCTTGGGGCAGTGGTGGTGGTGATGAGACCTAGAACTGTAACATCATGTTCTCCAAAACCCCATATCCTTGGGCTGAGCCACTGGAACATCATCTTCTCGAAACGCCTGAACAGGATTAAATCAGGTCTCATCAGGTTTCGAGGAGCTTTACAGGTTTTGATTGTTTTCGTTTTTGTTTAGGTTATAATTTGGTGATTAGAAATTGTTTGATTTATGTTGTAGATTGGTGGAGAAGAGTGATTAATTTAGGTTTTTGTTGTGTATGCACATATTATTTAGATTTTTTTTTGCTCTGAGAATATGAATTTGCATATTTTGATTGCTTGTGTTGGACTGGATTGAAATGTTGGTGAAATGAGTGGGATAATTTGCTTGTGTTGGACAGTGGCGGAGAGAGGAGGAGAGGCGGAAGATGAAGGAGCGGAGGGGTGTTTAGAGAGAGAGACAGAGGGGTGTTTTTAGAGAGAGAGAGAGAGTATGTGCAGAGAGAAAGATGTAGAAGAAGTGGGTATAATAATTCCAAAATGACTAAAATGTCCCTGAGAGTAAAGACAAAATAGCTGAGTCATTAGTGGGGAATCTGACCAAATTTGAAATTTGGATTAAAATGGCAACAAAATGCAAACCACAGGGACCCAGATGTAATAAGTTTGAGATTTGGACTAAAATGGCAAAACTGGCCAAACCACAGAGACCAAAATGGCAGTTTACTCTAGACTTTATGATGTAATAATGACATAAGAAAAGTATTGTTGAACAACATCTCCTGCTGACATATCAGTTTTTCTTATGTCATTTGGATTTCTCTTTTTATAGAAAGTATAGATATAGATATAGATATAGATATAGATATAGATATGAGTCGGTAGAAGCAATCGATAATTAAATTTGGCTTTTGCTTGAAATCTTGAATTCATTATTTTTAGTTCGTGATTGGACTTGACTTGTTGATGCCCTTAATTTTGATATAAACAAACAAACCCTTCATTGGCCCATGTAAAGCGTAAAGACGAAAGAGCAAAATGTGGATAGTCCTTTGAAAGGTGAGGGGCCTCTTTGTTAATGTAAGAAAGTGAAAGGTCAGACCACATCTTGTCTCTTTATATTTATTGCCCTTCCCCGATTTTATTTCCATGTCGGAGTCTTCTACTACATTTTGTCAAATATAACTCCTTATCCTTTTACCCAATTTTGTTTTATTTCTGTGTCTTTTTTTCTTTTTTTTCTTTCAATTTTTATAGGTTGAATTCCCTAGACTCAATCTCGGTCATCGGTGTAAAGGTGTTGAGCCGCTCGTTAGTTATTTGAAAACGATTCACAAAAACCTTAAACTGAATCGAATTTTAGCGAGCTCAAACCCAAGCTTGAACTTTTATTGAGACAAATGTAATAAACGAGCTCGACCTCAAGCTTCTTATATCGAACTTGATGCGATTCCGAGGCTGGCCAAGTCTTTTATTTGTATATTTTTTATTTATTCATTAAATATATAACTAGATAATAACAATTATTATATATAGATTTATGACAAGCTTAATTAAATAATATACATTATACAATATATAAAATTATATATACCTATAAATATATATGTAAGTAATTTTAAAATATATAAATAGAAAATTAAATTACTAATGAATAATAAATGAGTGGATCTCGACATGCATGTAAAACTATTCACAAGCGGATCTCAAGCGTTAGAAATAGAAATCGGAATGAGTTAAGCTTGAGCTTTCGTAAGTTAAACTACCCTAGCTCTCGAGCTAGGCATAACTCATTTACCTCCCTGAGCTCACATCACATCGGCTCAGACTATTAATCAGGCTAACTAAAGATAGAACTTACTTCTTTCAAGGTCGAGACTATCTAAAAATTAATATGACACTTAATGATGCTTCAACCAAGCTAATTTAATACCTCATCATAGTTTTTTTATAAACTAGCTTCCAGCTTCCTGAGTAATAGTAAGGAACTAAGGATTACACCTTCAGACCTTCTCAAATCGCATATTTTTTTAAATCAACTCGTGGACAAATCCAAAGCTTTTGAATTTTACTCAACGTTTAACTAATATTGATATTTCCAAATATTGTACTTAAATAAGTAATTTATAAATAAGCACTTGCCCCCTGATGTTGATTTTTGAGGACGAGTCCAAAGCTTTTGAATTTTACTCAACGTTTAACTAATATTGATCTTTCCAGATATTGTACTTAAATAAGTAATTTATAAATAAGCACTTGCCCCCTCTGTTGATTTTTGAGGTTAAAAACATCTATCTTATCTCAATAAGAATGCTATTATAGGCGAAAAGTGGATCAAAAATTCATAAACTGGAGCCTATTGGGAGGGGGGGGGGGGGGGTTCCATGTGGCAATGACCACTTTTTACCCTCTTCACGCCTCCTACTCCGCTTAAGGCCCTGCGTAACGCCTTTCTTTGAGCCACTATGTGGCGATGTTATCACCCAGGGTGCCCTCGGACATGGTAGGGGCATGGCCTCATTAACCTCCCACAATACATGGCCTTAGATTACAATTATAAACTATATAAAAAAGCAACATATATATGCATATGCAACTTGTACTATATGTTGTGGGAGTTTTTCAAAAAAAAATAGATTTTTCTTTTCTAACCCTAAAGTTTAAATATTTGGCAAAATAAGTTTAAAGTTTCATTCTTTGGTAATTTGAAACCCTTTAATTAGCTTGATTTTTCACTTATAATTAAAAGTTTATATCTTTTGCAATTTAACCCTGACATTTTTTAACATTCAACATTGGTCCCTTATACTTTTCATATTTCGCAAGTTTTCCGTTTAACGTTTCGTTCTAAATTTTCCGAGTTAACACGCCGCAACATGCGTGTGCGGTTTCAACGTTTTTTCATCTATTTTTCCCGTTTGACAGGCCTTTTGCAACGCATCTATTTCCCCCGTTTGATAAGTTTGTCTCAACACGCGGGTCAGATATCAACTTAGTTATTCTTTTTATGTTTTACACACAGGTTCACGGTCATGTAAGAGATATTTGACTTTTATCTAATTTGATATATAACTAATGAATACCTGCCGCATTGCGGTGGGTGGTAAGCAAGTTATATGTGCATAGAAGATTGTACCTTTAGCTTTGGGAGTCTTTAAAAAAAAAAATAGAAAATTTTCTTTTTAACCCTAAAGTTTTAATGTTTGGCAATTTAAGTTTAAACTTCTAATCTTTGTTTCCTTCTTAACCCTAAAGTTTTATCTTTGACAATTTAAGTTTAAAGTTTTAATCTTTGGTAATTTAACCCTTTGATTAATTTGATTTTTACTTCTAATTCAAAAGTTTCTATCTTTTGCGATTTAACTACTTTGATTTTTTTTTACTTATGTGTTGTAATCTTGGATTTGGGGGTTTTTTAAAGAAAAAATTGTTATGCATATGGTTGTTGTAACCTTGGCTTTGGGGTTTAAAAAAATGATTTTTTTTTAACTTTTCACTCAAAAGTATTTCATAAATTACTTTTAACCCAAAACTATTTGTTTTTTTTACTTTTAACACAAAACTTTTTATCTTTTGCAATCTATCCTCACAACTTATTTACTTTCAACTTTGGTCCTTTATAGTTTTCATTTTTCGCAATTTTTTCGCTTTATGCTTCGTTCTAAATTTTGTGACTTAACACATCGCAACGTGCGTCTTTGGTTTAGCATTTTTACGTTTCGTTCTAAATTTTGCGAGTTAACACGACGCAACGTGCGTGTGTGTGAACATTTTTACATCGTCTTCCCTGTTTGACAGGTTCAACATAACGTATGCGTCCTAAATCGACTTAGTTATAACTAAAGAATCCCCGCCGCATTGCGGCGGGTCGTATTCTAGTTTGTGTTATTTAGAAAGTGATAACATTCAAATTTTGATACTTTGATTTTTAATTTTATTCACCACTGCTATTTCCATAAGTGAATCTAAGATTTTTACCAACTTTTATTTTCTCGTATTAATGGTAACTTTATTCACATATAAAGAACAAATACTATTTAAAACACCAACTAACAAAAAAATTATCCTAAAAGGATCCGTTAGTTTTTTTAAACTGTACTAAGTTACGAAATATCAGATACACTAGCAAATGAACATTAGGGTGTAAGGAGTGGTTAAACACTTGAGAGTGACAAACTAAAAAATGAACCAATGAGAGTGTGCCATGTCAAAGTGGTAAACTATGCTCAAAGTGTTGGCAATGGTTAGACACTTGGTGAAGTAGTAAACTTAAAAAAAAAGTGTGATTTGTTGAGATTGGAATGGACCCCACCCACACTACCCCCTCTCTCCTTCCCTTCCCTCCTCACCGATCGGCGGCGTTTGTTCACCGAGCGACGACGAAACTGAGCGGCAAAGGGTGTCGGCGGCGGTGTTGTCGCGCTGCAACCCCCTTTGCCGAACTCGTTTCCCGCACCACACTGTATACCCTTATAGGGTTGACACGTACGCGAGTCAATCTTAAAGTGTATACGGATTAGGGCTAATGTATTTGAAACAATAAAATTATTATAATTTTTTTTATTTGAGCCCTACACTATATAGAATACATGTTAATCAATTAACCGAATACACAATTGTATTTTTTTTTTCTGTACATTCGGGTATAAATATTGTTGAAAATGGATTTGTATTCCAAATAGAGTTTTTTTTTGTCACAAGTTATAAAGTCATACGAGTGCCGGTTCCATGATGAACCGATTACGACCGAACAACATCGGTACCGGTATTGATAATATCTGAACTGTATTCATTATATACATTTTAACTAATTTAATTTGATTTTTCCTTAATAACTTGTGTTGATGATTTTTTTTTTTTTTAATTTTGAAAGCGCAGTTCTATTTAAACCTTTTTCTTGGTTATACACGACATGCACAATCGGTGGAATAAAATATAGGCTTTTTTGTTATTTTTTCAATTTTACCCTATATAGTGTATATAATATACGCCTTTAACCCATTTATTTTTCTACTCATTTGAATTCTCTAATAACTTCCATGCGCTCACTTTTATAAAAAAAAAAAAAAATTGAATACGCAATTGTATTTATTTTTTTCTCGACAATTTGATATAAATTTTGTTAGATTCAGAGTTGTATTCAAAATAAAGTATTTTTATATCGTAAGCTATAACGAGTACTCGTACCATAGCTAACAATGCCGGTGTCGGTATTCGTTTTTATTATGTTCTATCAACATAGAACACAATTTTATTTTTTTTGGGTTACATGAGAAAATTTTGTGTAATTAAACCATTGCAAACCCAAATCTATCTCAGTCACGCGTTGATCAGACACTAAGCAAGAAGATTAAGTGCGGATTTCATCAAATAATCACTCAGCAGGTATACTGAACTCCTGTAGATTTTTACTCGGTTTTTTTTTCGCTTTTATTATACAATTTTCTGTTCGTAATTTGCAATTGTATAATTCACTGAAGAACCGGTGATAATTTCGTTTTTTACTAATTACAGGGCTTTGCATTTCGATTTGTTGAAGAACACCTCATTGTTGTAATAATTTATGCTTCTTATGTGTTGAATTTAGGGCTTAGTTGTGCTTCATGTGTCACACCCCAAAAATGTCGCAGCGGAATTTAAAACGTAGTGGTGACGGAAGTTGGTGCCCATTTCTATCTTGATGTTCGATGCATTATATTGTTGGACAATATTACTTATTTAAAACATAGATTTTTAAATTAACGTTCCAAAACACGACATAACCATGACATGATAAAGTTGTCTTTGACCCTTACGGATCTTATTACATTTGTCCTAGAAATTTCAAAAGTTAGTCCAACATTTTAAGTGATGTCACGTGCATCATCAAACACAAGATACGCCATGATTCCCGAAGCCGAACTCAAGTACCTGTAGAACACGTTTAAAATCAAGTGCCAACACAAAGGAAGGTGAGTTCACATATTCAAATTTAAACAATTTGATCCTAAGGAAAAACTTTCTGATTATGTGTTTATTGTAAAACATCCATATAATTTTAGAAAGTCCATTTATTTCCTTAATAAAATCCATGGGTCATCCGTCGTAAGTTAAGAACCCGACAATAAGGCATTTTCCCAAGTTTTGTATATTAAATTCACAGCGTCAACGTTCGGACTCGTATGTTAGCTAGACAATACGAACTATATATTTACCATGCAGGGATAATCAATGCTAGACAATAACCAGAATTTAAATTCGTCGTTTGACTTGACACGGGGCGACCAGTCACGACGGGGTTGTCAACCCGACAGATCTACCAACAATTTATTGCGTGCAATACTTAATCGATTAAACGACATCATTGGCGCAGGGTCCATATTGAGACCATATATGATGTCTGCCTCACGTACAATATATATATCCTAATAATATGACAAATTAAATATACGATGTTGTACGAATCCCCTGAAATCTCCACCAAAATGTAAGTCTATGTTGTTACTTACTCTCTTGAGACCAAGCAATATTCGTTCCAACCATACCATTGTTTTCCCCTAAACATATATTCATCAAAAACGTTTTATCTCGAAACGTATAATTTATCAAACTCCATATATTTTCAGCGAAAATATATAATTTATATTAAAAGGTATGTTTTAATCCAAAAACATTATTAAACCCTTTTGGCGTGTTCTACCCCCAAAACATATACAAAGCAGTAAAAGAGGGGTTTAGTGACACCCACCTTTGGGTGCGTATTTTTTAATAGCGCAATCCCACAGTTTGATTTCTACACGTCCTATAATATGTAGGAACGATTTATAAATCAATATATCACAAAAATCCTAAGTTTATCTGTTTCTTAGAATTTTCACATAACTTTGAGATTTTCTCGAAAAATCATCGCTTTTGATTATGTTGGCACGTTAATATATACGAGTCCATATATATATATATATAGAGAGAGAGAAAAAATATATCGTACATTACGGCTTAACGTACTTCACGTACAACAACGTGCGTGATTTGTTCTATAACATGCGTGATTAATGTTTTCAATATGCGTGATTATTGTGTTTCAACATGCGTGATTTTGGATTTTTGAATTATAACGTGCGTGATTTTAAAATGAACGGGCGTAATTACCTGTCGTACGTGATGTACGTTAAGCCGTAATGTACGTTAACCTTCCGATATATATATATATATATATGTATATATATATGTATATATATTTAATATTTTTGCGACTTGAACGATTTTATTGGTGACCGTTATCAATATATCTACGATTTGCGCATCGTAATATATATACATAAACGTTCACATAAATTATTATCGAAACACGCGTAATCTTGTTAACTTATCTATTTTGTCATTTTTAAGGCAAATACACATAAAATATATTATATGTATCAAATTTCTTGCACCATAAACAAGCAAGGAATTGATGGGTTGGATCGGTTATGCTTCCACTCGATCTTGAGGCTTCAAATGGGTCTGATCAGGACTGCTTCGTAACCCAGAAATCGCCCAGAAACATGGAGAAAAACCCAACACTTGAATCAGTAGCGAATGCTGCTATTTATAGGAGATTTTCTCATCGGCACGGTCATGCCACGGGTCGCACGGTCGTGCGACAGGTGTTGTCGGGTGACGTCAGTTTCTCCGATCCCAAGTCAGCCAAGTGGACTAGTGGACAAGTTGTTGGGTCATCACATCGGCACGGTAGTGCCGATGGTGGCACGGTAGTGCCACGTCATCAGAAATGTTGGTCAGAAACCTTGGTCAAGCCTTGGCACAGACATGCGTCGGGTGGCACGGTAGTGCGGCCCGAGAAAAGGTTGGCACTCCTGATCGCACTGGCAGTGCTTCCGAGATCGTTTGATCGGCACGGTAGTTCCGTCAGATGGCACGGTCGTGCCATACCTGGCAGTCATCAGAATTTTGCTCTTTTTATCAGAAATGCATCAGAATTTGTCCGTTTTCATCAGAATTTTCCTTTATGCTCTGTTTAAGACCTGAAAATTTAAAAGTACCAGATTTGGCACCTAAACGTTGTGTTTTTGGTCAAAAAATGCTTAAAACGAAAGTGTTTCGGGGTATAAAAATATGTATATTTTAACGTATATCAATATACACACTCATTTTTACTTTGTTTAAAATCTCATTCATTATTAGTTTCAAGTTTGTGATTAATTCAAAGTTCAAGAAAAACCTTCCAACATCTCTATTATCACTAAAAATCAAGAATGTGATTTTAAAAATAAGTTTATACCTTCAAGATTTCTTAGTGGGTTTTTGAAAAAGATGATGATATGAGGCCTTGTTCTTGCTTGAACCTTCTTGGAATCACTTCTAAACCTCCATATTAGCTTGGAATCACCTTGGAATGGTTATGAATCTTCAAGATTGAATTGAAAAATGAAAATGGAGGGTTACAAGGGGGTGTTCGGCCGAGTTTAGTGAGAGAGAGAGAGAGAGTGAGAGTTATTTAGTTTGATTGTGTAAGATTATGTTGGAGTGTTTAAATCTTCCAAATCATTACTACATGTCCCAAGGTGCAACACTTGTCACATTGGAAGGTGAAAGAAAAAGGTGGGCACCCCATAGGGCCGCCACCTGGCTGCGTTGACAGTATTTTGTCTAATGCGCGCAGTATCGCGCGGTACGCGCTCAAACTCGAAAAATAGAGTTTCTTAGCGTTTTAATTTATTTTTCCTCACGAATATGATTAAAATTACTATTCTAATCATAACAGACTATTTTTAGGATTTTAACACTGATCGGGTGGTCACCGACGTTCGTTTCGCATTTTAACCGTTACGCGATAAACGGTTTATTTTATCGTTACCAACATAATTTTTGCCAAGGTTTAAATTTGCCAACTCATTAAATATCATATATAAACATCATAATCAATCAAATACAACCTTTTACAACACGTGTTACAATTGTATGATACGGCCTGAAAAGCTGGATGTCACATAAAAAACAGAGATACCTAGAACTTTAGGGCTTTTAACTTTATTGTACAATTTATTCTTTAGAAATCATGTTGACTATTATATAAATTGTTATGTATTATAAGTGTTTCTTAAACAAAGAGCAAACATGATATTAACAAGTGAAGATGGATTGGATCCACTGATGTTACAATTTTTCTTCTTTCATATAAAAAACATTCATTTTTAAACCAACCCAACTCGAGCCAACCCAAACCCCTTTCAACCTGAACCCAATCCAACCCGAACCCGTTATAACCCGAACCATAGCAATTTTTTTAATCGATCCATTTTGACCCGAACCCATATTAACCCGACATGCCACCCAACCAACTCGTTTTGTCAGGTGTAGCCATGATGTTATGTTTGTAACTTTTTGTTTAATTAATTTGGTAGATACTATTATTAATATCAAATTTATGTTTTGTATGTATACTAAATTCTCATCGCACCAGAAAATTCCACTAGTCGTCGTCATCATCATCATCATACTCAGTAAATCTCACCAATAGTAAAGCTAACGTAGGGTTTGAGACTCAATAGTAGCTTTGCATCAAGCCTTGGACATAAGACACATAACACTTAGCAATTAAGACAAAGGCCGATTCGTGGATGTTCTCCCTTGTCTTTCGGCTATCAACGCCACCACATGATGCATGATTAACCATCCCCCTCTTTTAATGTTATTTTCAAAAATTAGTAAAATAACGTTAAAATGCCACTTATTTACCTCTTCCTTTAGAAAAATTCCAATAGTGTAATATGTTAATAAGTTAACTAGGTAATAGATTATTAACTATCATCCTAAGTTGTTTTGACATGTTACCTACTCCGCTTGACACAATCATATAATTTACACGTCTAGATTAAGAGCATTCACATTCTATCAATCAAAATATGTGAGGGGGAGTTTTTATATTATAAAGGGTATAAAAAGTGGTTGTGAGTGGAGGAGAGAGAAAATGTTACTGTTCATCTGTATATTTGGGGGGACACTGTTCACCCAGTATAATTTTTTTAATATATATTGAAAGTAGTTGTGAGTGAATGAGAGAGAAAAATGTGATGATAATATTATTTAATTGAAAAGGAGAGAGAAAAAGTATTTGTTTTTAGTGGAAATATATTGATATAGGAGTTGTTTTTTAGTGGAATGTATGTATAATTTGATGGTTTGGATGTGAATGCGATTCAAACTCATGACATCTCAACTATATTCGAAAACCTTATAATTCCATTTATTGTTTTATATTTGTAAACAGAAAATAAATAATAAAATTTAGAAAAACTTAGGACTCTAACGTACACTTATTATGTTAAAATGTACTTAAAATAGTGTTATAACTTCATTATATTAATTTCGGGTTGAAGCTTAGTTAAAATAATTCTACAACATGTGGTTTGGTGCTTTAATTTGAAGAAGGAATTTGATTTTGGTTATAAAATGAATGGAGACGATAATAGGACATTTGTAGGTGTCATATGATGGTGGTATTATTAGTTTGATATATATGATAGATAATTAATAATGATCAAACTAAAAATTAGTGTAAA
Source organism: Helianthus tuberosus (assembly GCA_030545235.1). Lineage (NCBI taxonomy): Eukaryota > Viridiplantae > Streptophyta > Magnoliopsida > Asterales > Asteraceae > Helianthus > Helianthus tuberosus. Next base: position 21,775 of record JARYGA010039911.1, read on the forward strand.
TTGATTTTGTGACATTGTATGACGCGAACACAAATATACTATCTATTGTATAACATCCTAATACATCTATGATCTAATACTTCTTTTTTACATTAAAATAATATGTAAATGATTAACTCTATTTGTACATAAATACAATTTATGTGACAAAATAATTTAGTAAGTGACAAGGGAATAAGGGAACGTGCGGAAAAGGAGAACGCAGGCACCTGAGGTCAGGTCAGGTCAGGTCAGGTATTGTCATAGACTCAGTTACACACGTGAGGATAACCCCCCAAGCCTCCAAGTTAAGAGGGGACCATGGCTCGATCGCTTCTGTAACTTACAAAATGTGGTCCATTGCTCCATGCCCATTATTATATTCATATATAACTTATTTCTTTATCCACTAAAAGAAAGAAACATACGGATTAGTTGTAGTTTATTAGTTATACTAGGAGGTTGCCAGATGCCGTGCGTTGCGACGGCGTTCTCTAGGTGGTGTATAGTTAGCGGACATCAAAATAGTCTTTCATCAAACGCTCGTTCGCGGCTTCACGATCTCGCAAGATATAGGTGCGCCGCAAAATGGGTCGTGAAGGGGGAGTAGGCCGAACGTGCTCAAATGCTTATATCACAAGAGTACATGCACTCGTAACCGCTTCTTCCTCCTCCGCGTCTTTTTCGGGTGAAAAAAATCTTCGGTAAATATCGGTGAAGGAGTCTTCCGATAGGGAACCCATTTTTTTTAATAGGGTGGGAGTAGCTTCAACACTTTTTAAAAAATATATAGAGAAGAAGGGAATGATATATGATGAATTGTAAAAAAATGGAAGATTTGGGAGTTATTTATAGATTGAAAAGTTGATTTTTTGTTTTTAAATTATGACCGTTCAACGGTAAAAAATTCAAATCAAACACCCCATAGCGCCGCTATGGAGCTCGCCTCCCCCCCCCCCCCCTCTTTTTCCTTCATGGCGCCCTCCGTCCCGGTGTTTGGCAGCGCCATTGGGCGCTATAGCCCTTCATACCGCCCCACTACAGATTACCTTATAGTTGGGTCGCAGAAGAAAGCCTCGCTTTTCGTATGATGAGGTTAATGGTTATTGCATTGGGTAATTCGGATTAAAGACTCATTGCTCGCCGTAACACCAATTTACCAAGACAACATTCAACTGTGGAGCAATATCAAAGATTATCTGTAGCAACTTCCATTTTCTAAAAAATCTACTGATTAAATTCAACATGAATTATTCGTACACCTGATACCAATACGATAAAAATAATAAATGATCATATGTATAAACCATAATTATCGTAATCTCAAAGTATAATCCCCAAGACTGATATATAATAAATTGTAGAATCCTTGTACTTTTTTATTAAGAAAACCGTAGATGATCATGATATAATATTAACTTTGGAAATTTATATAATCTTAAAATGAAAGGTCGGTGGCTACAGTGCCACCGACACACATTACAATCTACCCTTTGTCTAAAATTACAGAACTAGCCTTCATTCTTCTAGAAAGACCATGTCCGCTAACTATACACCACCTAGAGAACGCCTTACACATATTAGCCTACGTAAACACGTACGACATCAACGACGAGTACTTAAAGATGGGGGAGAAAACAACACGAGATTGCCTGGAACATTTTTGCTATGGTAATTTTTATTTACTTTTATATATTTACTTTTTTTAGTAGCTTACTAGTAAAACTTTTATATATTAAATTATATTTTAGGTATATGCCAGTTATACGGAAAACGTTATTTGAGAAATCCCACTTGGAACGACCTTCAACAAATATATGAGGTGCATCTAGAAAAGCATGGAATACCCGGCATGATTGGTAGCTTGGATTGTCGTCAATGGCGTTGGTATAATTGTCCAACCGCATGGCGAGGTCAACATACACGGGGTGATAAAAAAGGGCCAAATTTGGTGTTACAAGCTGTTGCGTCATACGACATTTGGATTTGGTCGGCCTTCTTTGGTGTAGCCGGGTGTATGAACGATATTAATACGTTAGAGGCTTCACAATTATTTGAGAGCTACATTTCTGGAACGATACCAAAGGCCGATTTTCATGCAAACGGGAACGACTACGAGCATGGCTACTATTTGGGCGATGGTATATACCCGGAGTATTCGATTATTATTAAAACGTTTTCTGAAACGTTCGATGAGAAAATAAAGTATTTTAAAAAACTACAAGAGTCTTCGAGAAAGGACATCGAGAGGTGTTTTGGGGTTCTACAGCAACGATGGCATTTTATCAGAAATCCTTGTCGTATGTGGCATAAGGATAGAATACGAATGACCATGTATGCTTGCATCATTTTGCATAATATGATCATAGAGGATGACGGAAGAGCGATATGCCAAAACTATATTCCGGAAGATTTAGTCGAAGGAACCCAAGCAACAATGGAAGAGAGACTCGCAAATGCTCAACTATTGCGATATAAGGAAATACATAACACGTTGAAGGCGGATTTGGTTGAGCATGCTTGGGTGACATGCCCAATGCGATACAACGGTGACGACGAAGAAGATTCCGAGGAAGAAAAAGTTGAGGAATTCGAAGGCGGGAACTTTGAAGACGTAGGTTTGGATGCTGGAGAAAACGAAGAGGAAGAAGGAGAGAACGACAATGAAGACGAAGAATAAATTTATTTTTTTAGGTGTAACGTTTTTTTTTCTTTAACTTTTTTTTTAATTTTAATGTATTGTTTTTTATTTAGCGCAATGATTTTTAATTTTATAAAACTTAGAAATTAATTAAAAAATGAAAAATAAATAATTGAGTAATGATGACAAATGAGCTTTATGACTATGGCCTCAACTTGCATAAAGCCCCATAAAGCCCCGTGATGACATGGCATGTCACATGTCGCATAACGCCCCCAAAATATGACTACGGATGGCCTAATTTGAGAAGAAGCATGTGTCTGTTGTAGTACATTCTTAAAATATACAAAATTTACATGTAATTGGAGCTCATAAAACTTAGTAAGTTAATTGTCATGTAATTTCTTTATAAACAAATTGAATTATAAAAATTAAACTATAGTCCAATGACATATAATGACACATACTAACAAATTTACCGATGAAACTCTAAAACTTTTACTTTCATTGCCATATACAATCTCAATATCATAGTTAGGTTCTAGTAAAAAAGAATCGGTTAAACACACTAAGGGGCTGTTTGTTTTTGCTTATAACATCTACAAAGAGCTTATGTCTGTAGGCGGACAGACATAAGGCTTTGAAGACCGTTTGTTTTTTTTTTTTAAGAAGATCTGAAAAGCGCTTCAATTAGCTTAAAAAAAAAAGCCAATAACATTCATCTTCTCAAACCTACAGATCTTCAAAACCCACCTGCCACCACATCTCCGCCACCACCTCCACCACCATATCTCAGCCACCACCTCCACCACCACCATCTCCAAAACCCACCTCGGCAGGTCACCACAACACCCCCCAAACCCCACCTCTTCATCACCCTTATGTACCAGATTACACACACACGCACCCCTGTTTTAGAGAGAGAAATAGGAGGCAGGAGTGAGAGAGAGAACCGGTGAAACGAGAGAGAAAAATGATCGAGAAGAGGAAGATCGGTGGATCTCAACGGAGGTAGCACCATCGTACAGGGCGGCGGTGGTGGTATGCTTTCTCCCGACAAATTTCCGCGGTGACGATGAAGATGATGATGGTGTTTGACCGGTGAGCAGTGGCCGACGACGGTGACGAAGAGAGAGAGAGAGAGTTTGTAGAGAGAGAGATCTTCTCAAACCTGTGATTGTAGAGAGAGAGAGAGAGAGTTTGTAGAGAGAGAGAGCAGACCTGTGATGGCGGAGGTGGTGCGGTGGTGCGGTGGTGGTGGCGGAGGTGGTGCGGTGGTGGTGGTGGTTGTAGAGAGAGAGAGAGTTTGTAGAGAGAGAGAGAGCAGACCTCTGTTGTGTGTGTTGTGTGTTTGTGTGAAGTTGTTTTTGAAGAAAAAAAAAAACAAACCCTCTTCTCCTTGCAGACTGCAGACATTTGGTCCACATCTTCTCTTGCAGATGCCTGCAGATGTGGTCCGCAGACTACAGACATTTTACCTCTGAAAAAACAAACAGCACCTAACTTTGAATTTAAAACCTGATTTTTAATAACTTGATACATACATATTGTTTACAAGTAACCACCGACTAAAGCAAACCATGATCTAGTTGTATACAATTGTACCTCTGTAACGCAGGTTTGAATGTCATGACAACTAAATTATTGTTTGTTGTTGCAACAATCATGAGCGATACGACTTTTTTAAATTTAATAATGTTCCACATATCTTCCAAGAAAGAATTCATGTTTGAAAAAATATATATATATATAAAAGTTAGGATTAAGATTGCCTTTGATAACGAAAATAAAAATTAGAAATATTAGGGGGACGGGGTGGTTCACTAGTGATAGATTCTAGTGATGGGAGCACCCAATCAAATCATGCCATGTCAGCACCCAATATTCTAGTGATAGTGATAGAAATGTAGTGGGGGTGGTATCACTAGTGATGGGATTCAAATGTACAAGTATTAATGCACAATGTACAAGTCCATACCCTATCATCCTCAAAGTTCAACGCGTTACCACCATCACTCGTTATACTTCAACGAGTGATAGAAAGGGGTGGCGGCGGTGTTGAGTGATGAAATAACGAGTGATGGCACCTCCATCACGGACCACCCCGGGTGGCTTATTGGTTAGCCTGCACATTAAATGAGTTATAATTTAGAATATAAAAATTCAATATATATTTTAAGTTTTTTAGATTTAAATAACCCTAACTTTCATCATTTGCCCGATAGCACTCCTAACTTACAAATTGAGTCAAGTGGCGTACCCAGAAATTGGGGGTGCGAACGAAGGGTTCAACCAAATTTTCAAGGGATGCGTTCAGGAATTTTATATCGAAAAGACACTAATTTTTTTTCAAGTGGGGTGCCCGCCCACCCAAGCCAAAGCTTGGGTCCGCCCTTGATTGGGTCACGCCACTTCCAACTTTTAATTTATTTTCCTCTTACACTCTCAATGTAATTAAACTCTAACCCAGTTGGTTTTTTTTGCTAATGTGGTAATTTTTACCGACGTGGCATCTGATGTGGCGTTTATTTAGTGACGTGGCTTTTTTATGATTGCATCTGTCGTCAACTAACTGAGTTATGATTCAGTTAGTTTGGGAGTGCCAAATAAAAATAAGTTGAAAGTTAGGAGTGACATGGTACAATTTTAAAGTTGGGAGTGTGTTATTGACTAAAACCATTGTAAAATATGAGACTTATCCCACATTAGTTGTATAGACAATCAATATGAGGTTTTTATACCAAATAAACTCTCTTACTCACCAAACTATTCTTCTGAGTTAAGTTATCTTGTAACATAGTGTTATTGGCCAAATGATAAAAGTTAGGATTATTTAAATTCATCCTTCATGTATATTATGATTTAGGACACTTAGGTATTTATTAGACATAGTTTATAGGGTTGTTAGTAAGGTACATTGCTAGAAAAAATATATGTTTGATCTCAAGGTAGGATCTTTTATTATTATACTTGTTTATAAACCCGTGTATTACACGGAATAAATATAAAGAAAACTTAAATTGAATAATATTTTATTTTATAAGTGTTAGAAACCTGTATATTACACACATAAAATAAAAAAAATGTAAATCATACTTCTATATAATCCTGATCACATAGTTAAAAAAAATGTAATAATGGTATAATCTAATTATTGCGTTTTTCCAATTAGTATTAATATAAGGATGGTTTAGCAAAGATGATCTAA
>JARYGA010039912.1:0-38559 GCA_030545235.1 Helianthus tuberosus
GAAATGATGGATTTCATAAGGGCAAACCAAACAGGTCAATTAAGGGTAGGTGCAAACCGGGTAACGGGAGCACTTTATCCGTAAATATTAAGCCTGGGTGACGGGTAGGGATTGATTAAACACGCAAACCGGCAATGGGAGCGTGAGTGTCAAAAGTAATGAACCCGGGAACGGGTAGGAGCGATAGGTGTAATCCCAAGTCATATTTTATAAGTAGTCTAAGTCTACGCACTTAGATCACTAACGGGTCAAATATTTTAAAGCGCAAACCGGGAATCGGAGCGTGGGATAAATAAGATAAGGAACCCGGGAATGGGTTAACATAAGACGAAATAAATCCCATTCGTAAGGATATGAGTCAATTAGGCTAAAGGGGTAAATTGGTAAACTTGTCGAATAAATATATATGCATGATCATGTTTCCGATGATGCATATTTGATATAAGTTTCGCTACGAAATGTTATAAGTTTAAAAACAGGAAAGATATATTTTTGGAAAAGCGTTTCTAGAAGTCCCGGTTCAAGTTTTTAATGTACGGGAACCGAAATGGGTCAAACGGATCAATTAAATAATACAGCAGCAAAATGGATGCAGAACATGGCGTCGCCGATGCCATGTATGGCCGTCGCCGACGCGGCTTAAAAGTCCACACTCTCCCGACGCCTTATTTTACTGCCTACAGCAGTTTTATGCAGACGCAACATACACAAGGCGTCGCCGACGCGGCCATGGGCCGTCGCCGACGCCACCCATAATTTAATTTTTTTTTTATTTTGTTATTTCGCAACGTGAGTCATGGTGTACGTTCCATTAAGCGTTATAACACTAACAAAGTGTAAATTTTCAGTTCTAGGTCATTCGAAAGTACTTTTGGATGATGATCAAGTCACTACCAAGGAACCAAACACGATGAAGATCTTAGTTCCGCGCCTTTTGTTAATCATATGTTTATAAATTAAATACTTTTGTCGTCATGGGAATACTTTATGTTTCCAAACATGTGTTTAAATGTTTAAGTTACTGTCACACCCTGTATTTCCCGGTGGGCCCGGACTTGGGGTATGTGACTAGATTGATACAGATACACAAGTAACACAGTGGAAGTCTTGAGAATTAAAATACTATTACAAATTAAAGTGTCCGAATGTTCAAAAATATTTATACAGACGAAAGTATTTAAAAGATCCATTGGCGGATCGAAAATAACAAAACGAATACATAAGCAGACTACTAGACTTCAATGCAAGGAGTTGCAAATTCCTCTTAAGCATTTACCGGGCAACATCCAGCCTATTACGTAACCTTGCCACCTGCGTTTACTCTTTTGAAGATACGTCAGTTTTCATTGGTAAATACAAATAACCGACACATTTTAAAAATATTTCAAAATTGTTTTAAGTGCACTAGGCACATGTATTTTCATAAATAACTTGGGAAAATATATAAAATATCTTGTATACAGATTTACATGCTTGTCAATACATATTGGGCCCGATACTAAACGCCGATAATATGATTAACTGACACGCCACTTTAACCCATAAAGGTATCCCCAATATGGGTAAGAAAAACATTTTATGATAGCATTAGCATCTGTCGGGTGTATGCCTACACCCCGTGCTTAAGTCGTGACCATTTGCAATTAAATGAGCCGAGGATATCCAGGACACGATCGCATTAACCCCCAATGTTTAAGTTATCAAGCAAAACAGATTAAAACAGGTTATGAGGATTTTCTATTCACAATCCGACATAGGATCCCATACCCGAGCAAGCGGTAATAATTTACCGTATCCCAAGCCCATAGAGGGAATATAGGTTAAGAGTATTTACTTGGCTTAATATCTTATAGTCGAGATATAATAATAAGCACATCCGATATAACAATTAACTTAGCACGGTTGCAATCTACTAGACGCCCTAGTCTAGAATGAATGATATAATAATCAATTAGAATGTTAACAGGTCCTATTCAAGTTATAGACTTTGGACGGGTTAACTATATATAAAGAAAACGGTGAGGTACTCTACATTAAGCGGTGACTGGATAGAATGTAGTTTAAACCCTCACAAGTACTAAGACTTGTATAATATGGGTAAACATAATTACATTCTGGAATTGAAGTGAAAATAAAAAGAATTGACCCGATTCGTTTAACTTACGTAAACTAGTTACATAAACTAATCGTACGCGCATAGGCGGTATCGGGTGATCGGATGAGTCATAAACAAGTTCAATATGCCAAAACATGTTAATTATGTTACCACATCAGTAGGTTATCCATTTCATTTGTTCACTATAGTTTAAAACCAAGTTATGCACCAAAAGGGCATTTTCGGCAAAATATGGCATAATACATGAACTTGTATAAAAACTCGACAACTGATTATGACCCAAGTAGTATAACCATAGAGGGTTATCCTACATATAATTATGATCATAATGCAACTTAGAATCAGTAGCTAAGTTTGCTAATTCGGGTCAGAATCGAATGTCAAAGCAGAAGTCAAACTGCTTGACATTTGCTTGCGAACCAACATATAAACTGGAAATGATGGGCCGAACATGTTTAGACATGTTCTAATATTATTTACCAACAGATATAATGTCAAAAACGTGAGTTTAAACCTTTACAAGTTCAGTTTATAAGTTTTCCGAAAATCTGCGTTTTGACTTTTTATTGAACATAACTTTGACCCGTCATTTGACCAATTTAACGTGATTTCTAGGAGGTGCCCTTTTAAGGGATTAACACCTACCTTATATACGATCATGTAGCCACATTCGATTCGAACAATGGCTGGACCATAATGGTTTTAACCGAAAGTCAAAGCAAAAGTCAATTTTGCTTGACTTTCGGCTAATTACTTAGCCTACAAAAGAAATAGCTGAGTAGGAACACTTACTTGTGATCCTAGAGAAATATTGAACTCAGTTAGGAGGCCTCTTGGAAGAAGCAACTACAGATACGAGTGATATAGGAGATTTGAAATAAATGAGCAAGTAACAAGTTCAACCAAAGGCCCTATTTATACTTGGAGATGAAGTGTAAGATTGATCCAAGTGTTAGGACATGTTCTAAGATGTTAGCAGGTGTCCCCTAAGGTGTCAAGAGCTGCAAAAGAGCTCAGTTTCGCGAGCAAGGTGGCACAAGGCAGACTTCCTTGGCTCCCAAACAAAATTGCCAGTTCACTGGCTTACGGACCGTATGGGTCCAGGGCTTACGGGGTCCGTAAGCCCTTTAGGCCCCCATGGTTTTTGAATCCCATACGGACCGTAAGGACTAAATCCTTACGGTCCGTAACCAATCGCCAGTTACAACAATTTATTTAGCTTACGGTCCGTAAGCGTCACTCAGAGGCCAAAAATTGGCATGTTGACATAAATGGTCCCTCCATAACATTCTTCCATTATTTTTACAAAAATAGTCCCTCTCGCCAAACAACGTGGCATAATTTGAGAGTTAATCGAACACATGTCATTAAATAATTCGACATAAATTTTTGAGGTGTTACAGTTATGTAACAACCTTTCTTATAAATTTTAATGAAAATCTTGTTTAAACTGAAAAAGTTAGTTTAATTGTTAACTAAAGGTTGTATTATTTAAGGGTCTTACACGGATGGTTAATCATGCATCATGTGGTGACGTTGATAGCTCAAAGACACGGGGTACATGCACCAATTAGTCTTTCTCCCGATTATTATGTGTCTTAGGTCCAAGGCTTGATACAAAACTACAATCGAGCCAGGGGTCTCACTGGAAGCAGACTCTCTATTCCTACGGGGTAGAGGTAAGGCTGTCTACATCTACCCTCCTCAGACCCCTACCTTCGCTTTGCTATTAGTGGGATTTACTGAGTATGATGATGATGATGATGATGATGATAATGATGATATAATAAAACCACAATATATACTTGCTTTTTAATTGTCACATTTAGGGGTGTGAAGTGTAAAGGAGTTAGAACCGTTTGTGAGTTACTTGGGATCGAATCGGTAAAGGATTGAAACAGGATGAGCTTAAACGAATTTAAGTAGTTTTTATGTATCAAGTCTGGGAGCCTAAACAAGCGGAGTATTATATATTTGTGTATAGGTTAAGAGGGTTTTTATGGTTTGGTTCAGTCGGTTTTGACATAAAATTTTGGCCTGACCGATTACTACGGTTTTGAGAAAATACAAACTAACCTGCTCGGTTTTGGTTGGACCAGCTGAACTGGTTGTTATTCACTGTATGATGGTTTAAATGCGGTTTAAATCAAACAACTTTAAAGAAAACATACAGCAACTAATATAAACTTTAAAAAGAAAAATACGATAACTAGCCAAAGGATCATGTACGAGAAAGCCAAATTGTAGGAAGTGTAGGAGAAGATTTCGGCCTTTGATCAAACAATCCAATGGTTGAGATTAAGTGGTCCCCAGATTTAGAATTCACGTGACTAAAAACAAGGAAAATAAGTGGGGAAATGACAAAATAGGAAGATCTCATGTTGGTGACTCGTAAACTCATCCCCCACGATTTTCAAACGGCTATAGCTTTTTAAATACAATAATACATTCTTTTAAAGTATGCCGTATTAACGAGCATTTTGTTCTCTTTAATTTGAGTAGGCTATTGCTATAGTTTTCTTAGTTTAAAAAACTATTTTACAAGATATAACGTTACGTGATTTTGTAACGTTTGCATTTTATTCTTGAAACCATTGTAACATTACATGATTATGTATTAGTACGTAATTACTTAGCAATAGTTTAGTATGTATTATTGCGTGATTTTAAATACTCGTTACGTGATTACATGATTTCATTATAGTATTTATGTGAAAACCCACTAAGTGATTACATAATTACGTACTAACCATAAACATAATAAAAACGCAATATGTAATAAATAGTATTTCACGAAATGCCTAATATTTAAGGTCTAATCATGTATTACATATAAATGTAATACAACACGTTAACAAATCAACCTATAATAACCACATAATGTCGTATATTACAGTTTTAATCACATAATAAAGCATAAACAATTAAGTTCTTATTATTGAATGCATAATCACGTAATAAATATAACTGTGATAACATCAATTATAACAAATCATATTGAATGTGTAATCACATATTCTGTAATATATATATATATATATATATATATATATATATATATAGCAATAGCCTACTCAAATTAAAGAGAATGAAATGCTCATTAATACGGTGAAACTCCTTTAAAAAATATTACCATATGAAAAAGTTATAGCCGTTTGAAAATCATGGGATATGTTCTTTGATGAGTCAACAATATTGGATTTTCCTAAAATACCCATGTATTTGTACTCTCCAATACTTCGTATGATATAGCCCTCTTGTACAACATCATCCCTTAATAACAAACCTTCTAGTGTTAGAAAAGTTACGATAATTTTCAGATCGTTTATAGGGAAAAACCCGTGAACAAATTGACTTACGTGATTTAATCGCACAGCACGAGTGCAAGCAGCGTTTAATCCAACCTCGACAAGATATTATTATTTTTAGTATAAAAATAATTATTTTAAATTATAAAACAATTTAGAATGATTTTCGGTGAAACAAAAATTATGACGCAAAAACAGACTAAAACGATGCAATATAGGCGATACTCGGAAGGAGCCTACTCTGTGAGCCCAAAGCCTAAGCCCAAAGCCTAAGACACACCTATAAATACCTTATTCCACCCATTTCCCCTCATTCTCACCATCACTTTCTCTCTCTACTCTATTCTCTCTCTCTCCCTCTCTCTCAGATCTAACCACAAGGAGGGTGGCGGCGGCCGTTCGACGGCAAAGTGATAACTTGGTACCGGTAGAGAAGATTCCCAAAAGTGGGTACCGGTATTGAATATACACGGTATGGTACGGTTTGATACCGGTACCGGTTCAGTGCCGATATTTGAGGGTAAATACCGGTACCGTACCGGACCGGTACTGAAAATGTCAAAAGTCGGTAACGAATCAGTACCGAAAATGTACCCGATTCGGTAAATTCGGTACCAGTACCATTTGCTCATCCCTAGTAAAAAGTACCAAGGCCTGCCCTTAGGTAACTTGGTAACGGAAGCTGGTTCAAAGATAATATTTTTTCCTTTGCTATTCTTTATACTTTTCAAATTTCTTTCGAACTACAAATTATATGTTAATCCTTCTTTCAGCCACTCATGGAGTCAAACAAGTGTCTAGCAGAAACCATTGGTATGTTGCCTTTATTATGGAAGCGGTTGTGTGTGGCAAGGTTTTGCCTAAGTCCACAACTCATTATTCCGGTTGTGCCTTTGGTGACTCTCCAATTACATTCAACCTTTGTGGAATTCAAATATCGTCATGTGCCGGAACATGATCTAACCTGTAATGCCAAAGAAATTAGTTTATTTTCTTTAATATTCTTTGCATTTTTGAAATTCTCACTTCCTTTCAAATTATAAACCATATGTTAATGTAATGAGTTTTTTCTTTATTTTTGTTAAGCATTATGTTGTTCATTGTAATTAGAATTAACTGGTACTCATTCATGTGTGATACAGAGTACAAACACTCATCAAAAGACGGTTCCTAGCCAAGCATTGGCCCTGCCACAACCATCTCAAGCCATGTCTGCATTTGTTGTGCCAACAACACCTAGCAACACCTGAACAACAATATTATCAACATTATTATGAACAATATTTTCCTCAGGTGTACCAACAATATGGCCAACGTACACTAACAATGTCAACAATTTTATCAACACAAGCTTGTTCAGTCCGCTCCCGCTCCTGATGTGGCAACACCCGAACAATACTACCAGCAATATCAACAATATTTTCAACAGCATTCTGCTCAGCCCACTCCTACGGTGCCAACACCTGAACAACAATACTACTCGTATCAACACCAATTTGTTACTTAACTACAAAGGTCCATAGTTGTAGAGGTTGTTGCGTTGTGTCTGCTAGACGTAAAAAGAGAAAAAGTGGAGAAATTGATGAACACGAGATGCCGCCAAAAAAATATCGCATAATCGAAGCGAAACACCAACCCGGCGACACAATAATGCCAAGCATGAAAAATATGTCTTTTATTGGACATGATCGAATACCGCAAGGCGCATAACAGCAACCCGGATACGACGCAACACATTTGGAAAGATTTTTTGAAGATTGGATTAAATCACAAAAAAATGTGAGAATGAGAAAGAGTTGCTACTAAAATCCAAAAAGTGTGCAAAGAGTTCTATGCTGACTTAAGGAGTCGGCTAAAGAAAAGAGTATATAGCTATGAGATGGACCTTGTCAATCAGCTAGCATATGAACCTTAACATGACTGAAGGTCTCATATTGTTGGTTGAGAATTTCATGGGTGTTTTCAATCATATCATTTGTTCCACCAAATTGTTCTTTTAAAGCAACCCACAACTCCTTTGCACTATTACAGTGTAATAGTCCAAATGTTAATTCTTCTTTCAGCCACTCATGGTGTCAAACAAGTATCTAGCAGAAACTATTGGGAAAATCACTGGTATGTTGCCTTTATTATGGAAGCAGCTGGGTGTGAAAAGGTCCGTTGTCTAAGCCCAAAACCCACTATTCCGGTTGTGCGTTTGGTGACTTTCTAGTTACATTCAACCTTTGTGGAATTCAAACTGTGCATCGTTATGTGCCGGAACATGTTCTAACCTGTAATGCCAAAGTAATTAGTTAATTTTCCTTAATATTCTTTGTATTTCTGAATTTCTTACCCCCTTTCAAATTATAAACCATATGTTAAGGTAATGGGTTTTTTTTCTTTATTGTCATTAAGCATTCTCTTGTTCAATTAGTATTAATTGGTATTCATACCTACAAGATATAGAGTACAAACTAGGGATGAGCTCGTTACCAACCGGTACTAAAAACATACCCAGTACGGTACGGTTCGATATCGGTATTTGAGGGTAAATAACGGTGCCAGATCGGACCGGTACTGAAAATGTCAAAAGTCGGTATCGAAAATGTACCCAGTTCGGTAAATTCGGTAACGGTACCCGGCACAATTTCCTCATCCCTAGTACAAACACTCATCAACGGACAGTTGCTAGCCAAGCATTGGCTCTGCCACAGACATCTCAAGCCATGCCTGCATATGTTGTGCCAGCAACACCTGAACAACAATATTATCAACAATATTATCTTCAGGTGTACCAACAATATGGTCAACACTTATACCAACAATAACAACAATTTTATAAACACCGGTCTGCTCAGTCCACTCCTGCTCCTGCTGTGGCAACACCCGCACAATACTACCAGCAATATCAACAGTATTCTCAACAGCAGTCTGCTCAGCCCGCTCCTGCGGTACCAACTCCTGAACAACAATACTATCCGTATCAACAACAACTTGCTACTGAACTACAAAGGTACATAGATGCAGAGATTGATGCGGTTGTGTATCCTAGACGCAAAAAAATAGAAAAGGTGGAGAAATTGATGAACACGAGATGCCGTAAAAAATAGTGTATAATCGAAGTGAAACACCAACCCGTCAACACAATTAGCGCAGCCACAGTCAATGCTAACCATGAAAAAATACGTCTTTTATTGCACATGATCGAATACCGCAAGGCGCATAACAGCAACCCGGATACCGACGCAACACATTTGAATTTTTTTTTTTTTTTTGAAGATTAGATTAAATCCCAAAACATATATGGCAACGAGAAAGAGTTGGCCACTAAAATCGGCTAGCATATGAAGTGTGGTGAGTGTCAAATGAGGCAGCCGATGCAATGAAAGCAAACAATGATACGAAGGTGACAAGGTTGACATAAGTTATAATGAAGGTGATAATGATGAGAGAGGTTTAAACCAAACAGTTTTACCTGTGCTCATCGATGATCATGATGGGCCGACATCGGGCAAGGCTTAGACGACAGGGAGGTAATTCATTTGAAGTTGAGTCTGTAACGCTTTGCTTTTATGTACTTTCTATTTTTAGAAACTTGTAATCATATCGTACTCGTCTTTCATTTCCAATCTTGTAATCCGAGACTTTGATCGTAATGGAAAGTTCATTTTATACTCATACTTGTTATACTTGTGGTATACGCAAACAATTATCGCATACGTGTTTACGCGCAATACCGAGACTCGAAATACTTGGAATTATCAATCGTACGTACATCACACTCATACAACACTTTGATACACTTTTAATACCTAAAAATAAGCCAAAATACAAGATAACGGCATAAAATAGCATCGTTACGAAGTACATGGGGTAAAAGTGAACAAAAAAACAGATCGAGAAAAGTGACCCGTCGCGCCACGCGACGGGGAAAGATGCATGGTCGCGTGGCGCGACCGTGCTGATCCGCATAATTGGTTTTTGCCCAATCGGGCTTCACCCTTTTCAACTTCCATTTACCTCCAATTACCTTCCAACCTCCTTAAAACTCAAACCCTAATTTTCCCCAATAAAACCAAGCCTTCTCCATCACATTTTCACTTTCCACAACTCCAAATTAGTCTCAAACACTCTAAAAACATCAAGAAATCTTCAAGTTCAGGTAGAAACTTTCAAGTGTTTTAAGTGAGCTTTCACTCACTTTTATTCACCATTCTTCTTCCTTTCTTCTTTCAAACTACTTGGTTAACCTCTAGTTCCATGGCAAACTAAGGTGGAACCTCACCTCATTTGAGATCCAAAGTGGTATTAAAAATTCTGCTTTAAACTATCTTTTTATTTCTTGTATACATGACTTGAAACTTGATGAAATCTTACACCTACTTTGGTCCCAACTAAGCTCATAGTTGTGGGTTTGTGCTTAGGTGATTTCCACAAGAAATGAGGCTCAAGAACCTCCCTAAAATTATGTTTTAACAAGGTCCCAAGTGACTTCAAAAGTGTTGGAATATGTGGTCTGAATATAACGGACTTCCAACATCTAGTGTTCTGTTGAGCTAGAACATGTGCCATTCGACGTTGCAAGATATTGTATTCGGATCTAACAAGCATCGGAGGCTTATGCTGAACAAGTGGTGTGGGGATCATATTTGTTTTGAGACATCCTTTTGATTTTTGTGAAAACGAATAGTGGGTTGTAATTATGTGAGCTGATCTTTTTGTATTAAATTGATTGTTGAATCAAATTTAATGTGACCAAACTCTGATAGCAATTGTTAGGATCTGAGATTTAACTTATGTAAGTTTTTTTTTTTGTGTGAAAAAGTGCAGTGTTGATGAAATATGTGAAGTATAAACGGAAATGGTATGAAAGGAGCGGAATTAAACAAAAGCTTGGAAAGTTGTCATAATGTTTTCCAATTATAATCAAAAGATTGCAAAATACAAATATGACTATCAATCCCACTCAGCCTAATCACTATGCTTCTGTTACTACAAAAGGAATGTCAAGTGATAAAATAGATCTCTAATGTGTGAGATATATTTATACAAAATACAAACACTTGTTAGCAATCAGGGCTGACATCACCCTGATAGCGACACCTGACATTCCTAATAGAAAAGATTCCTCGGATCTAACATCTGATTAATCATAACAACTATTCTGAGACTCATAAACACTGAATTATAAACATTGTTCTATTGGTAATATATGTCGTTTAGACCTCTGTTTGTTGATTCTAAACATTTGTTCAGGCCCAAACAGATGTTTAGTATTCTTCATCAGTGCTTTAACCTTCAACAGGGTTTTGGCCTTGAACGGACTTTTATACTTCTTCAGCAGAGCTTTTATGTCTTCAAACAGATCTTTGAGTCTTTAAGCAGATCTTTTGTTAGTGTTCAAGATTCACTATCATTGGTAAGAGTTGATCTTCGTAACTTGTATTTATTTCTTGATCATTATTGTATATTTTGGCTTTTGCAATCATCTTTTCTTTTACAAGTTCAACAATTTGCTCATGGCAGGGCTCAAAGTCTTGACCTCAAAGGGAGTAACACCTTAACTCTAATGGACAATAGGGTAGTAAGGCACAAGCATGAATGAACAACATTTTGAGTTGGGCTTACTTAAATGTAAGTGATAAACTTTGTGGTAGTGTTCGATTTGCTTACCAGTTTTTTTGGGCTAAATTCCACAAGTAGTTCCAAAGCGTTTGACTTTACGCCTTGGGCAAACAAGCACATGTGTTGCAATCATCTATTGTTCATTCATGGTGCGATGAACTTGGCGGGTTGGGTAGGTTGATAATGAGCCGACACGGGCTCAGGTCAAAAAGTGCCTGAGTCGAGCCAGCCCACAAATAGTTTTTTCTTGAGTTCTACAAAATTACTAAAGTGAATACAGGTGACTTTTAACACTTTTAATCTACTTGACTCGTTCAACTTGTTTTCAAAATAACTAATCATTATAAGTTCACTCATCTGACCCGTTTTAGAGGCAATGAATAACTCAAATATCCAATATTAGCAATATAGTTTTCCTATTTATTTTAATATATGTAACATAGTACATACTCATTGAAATAGTAATATGATTATTTAAGTTTTAATGTGACTACAAGTATATATAACTAATTAGAAAAGATTACAAATGAAATGACAATCTAGATAACTTTTTTTTACCCTAAGATTTTAAGTAAAGATAGGAGCATCAATTCTCAAAAGAATTCACCAAATTGTATATTATTAAAAAGGTTCCATAGGTTCATCAAACATGGGTGATTGCAAAGGCAATAGTGATTGCCCAAATGAATAGAAAATTTGCACTCTCCAACGCCTTTATAATTTTTCAAACAATGTTCTATACAATATTCACGGTTACAACTTTCTCGGTTCAACACTGTTCTACACCCATCAACAAATGAAGATCCAACTGAAAAACAAACACAACACAACATATGTTATTTGTTAAAAAACATAAAATCCATAGGCTATCTATCTATATTGTTTTCTTAAGTTAGTTAATCCATATTTTTTTCTAATGCATAAGTCGCAATATTATTTAGACAGTGAACAGTGGCGAAGCTTGACCTGAATGACGGGGGATCGAAAACGTAAATACCAAAAAATTTCTATAGAACCGGGGGGTCGAAAACGTATATACACAAAAATTTCTATACGAAACTACATATATAATACTACTGAGCGAAAAGCTCGAAGGGTCCCCCCCCCCCCGGGCCCCTTCTATACTTCGCTCCTGACAGTGAAAGTACCAAACGGACTAACAAACCTGCAATTACAGTAATGAGTAGCAACAAGCAAGAGTAGGCAGACTTGCCCATGTTTACGATTTTTATTAAGTTTAAAATAATTTTTCTATGAAGATCAATGATGTTCAATTCGGTTAAATAAATAGGGAAACTATGTCTCTTAATTTAATTCGTAGAGTAATAAAACCGCAGTGTGTTTAATGAATTAATTCAATGCAACAGAAAAAAAACTTCCAAATGTAATGTAACATCCCCAATGGAATAATTCCATATATGTCTCACTATAGAACACACAAAATTTCATGTATAATTGTATATTCAAGTCAAATTCTGTCAATGATCTCTAGATCAAGTAGTATAAAGACTTGCATTTCTCTTGAGAGATTCAGGTTTAACTCCCACTTGGTGCAGAGTGAGACACTAGTGGATAATGTTTGAAGACCCACAGAAACCTGGGTTGGATCCTTGAGTCAAACGGGTTTTACCAGTAATTTCACTATCGTGCCTACGGGCGGGTGGGTTGCCGGGTTTTCCCCGGAATTGGCGGTGGACTCGGTTACTCTCGGAGTACTCCGTTTGTCAAATAGGTACCCCAAAAGTGTTCGGGATTGATTCTGTTGGCCGTTCAAAATAAACGTCAAATTCTGAATATCAAACTTATCACATGTTATATGTATCCAAACCAAATTCTTAAATATATCCTCTAAAATAATCAATAATATATCATATATCCATTTAAATAATCAAAATATATATCATATATATCCATTTTAACAAATTCCATAAAGACAATTCACGCTATAACAATATCCAAATTCCATAGTCTTCTCAATTTATCTAAATTGTCAATGAAAATTCTCTTTATTTCATAATAATATCTGATTTTGCACTTGAAATCAACTACAATAAAAGTTTAACACTGTATAATCTATAATTTATGTCACTTTATACGTTCATTTTTACACTATAGTTTTCACAAATATGTCATCCAATTAGTTTTCATATTAACCACAACAAATATACACTTAAATAGGACATTTAAGAAGTTATTCATGCAAGTCAACTGGAAAAAAAAAATCAAATTAATTGGAAAAGCACCAAGTAAAAATGGAAAAAGCAGTAAAAGTTAAAAATAGTAAAAAAATAAAGTTTTAAGATTTTAAAGGGTATACTTGTCATATTAAGAAATGCTTTTTATGATATTTGGTTTGAATATATATGATATCTAGCAATTCTTTAGGTGAGAATGACATTCTCTGCATCACTAAAATCACTGGCGAAGCTTGACAAGAAGACGGGGGTCGAAAACGTATATACCCAAAAATTTCTATACGAAAACTACATTATAACACTACTGAGCGAAAAGTTCGACCCCCCCCCCCCCTCTCCCTTCGGCCCCTCTTAAGTTGCGCCCATGTGACTAAAATGACGCTTCTTCGTCATTTTATTATCAAAAGGTTGTCAATGACAGTACGTAAATCTTGGGTTTCGAGTTTCCGAACTAAATGGGGTTTCGAGTTTCCGAACTAAATGGTGGTTGTGGTTGAGATGGTCAGAAATCGTCGTACATTGGTTGTATCGGAAAGTGGTGTTGTAAAAACATCGTGTTAAATGGTGTTTGGGATTGACATTGAAATCGTTTGGGGTTAAATGGGTTCAATTATTTAGCTGTGCACAATCCGGTTTTGACGAAAACTTTAAACTGAACCACTAATTACAACTTCGGAAAACGACAAACCAAACCAGCTAGGTCGGGTTGGTCAGCAGGACCGGCCAAATTTACCGGTTATTGCTTAACCGGTTCATTTGGGCATGTTGAACTTTTAAAATTTTTATTAAAAAACTTTAATTTTTATAATAAAATGAAAATAAGTATATAAATAAAAAAATGTCAAACTGCTTGCTTGGTTTACATGATCCATGAATAGCCAAACCGCAAAAACCGAACATTTTGTATCTCAAAGCAACCAGACAGGCCGACTTGCTGCGGTTTGAACTGTTTGGTCAGTTTCAACACCCTAATTTGCACACAACTATAAAAACGATTGTCAACAGGAGGAACCATTTGAAATTATTTCAGGAAAAAACAGTAAATAGCTTCAAGCATTTAAAAGGTTCGTTATTATCAGGTATCCCGAGTGACAACATCCTCGATAACAGCAGAAGAAACACGAAAACATCCAGAAAATATTTACACATACCTAAAATGACTACCTCGTTATTAAAACCGAAACATACCCTTCTGGTTAACCACTGTCTGCGGCTCATTAACCAGTTTTAGTAGCCGCCCTGTATGAATGCATTCAAACGGTTGAGTTCTTCTCGGTGTTCGCTCACCACAGCACGAACCACGTCTCCTATGGAAACCATGCCCTGCATTCCCTTCTCATCGATCACTGGAATGTGCCTGATACGATTATCTGCCAAACCACAAGAAGTTGTTAAAATGTTCAGTCACAATATTAGAGGCGTCAAAACGGGCGGGTTGTGTAGCGGGTCAAAGCATACCAAACAAATTTTTAAATATACATATCTGGAAACAACATTTAAGAACATAACCTCTCTTTAAATGGGTCGATATTTGACGAAGTGACCAATAGATTAGATTATTTCCAATTGTTAAAAATGTTGGATATGCATAACTTTTTTATGATTATATAAAACAATACACATTTGTATTTTGAGCAATTATATTGATGAAGTGGTGTTCACGTCAACAAAAAGTTTTCTACGTAACACATCGTTACATCGTCATAGGTAATGATTGTGTTACTAATCGGAGTTTTTAAAATTTCACAGATACGAATATTTTAAACAAGTTCAGTGACGTAATATAACAAAAATTGTTTTGAGGGATTTTTTATAAAATGAGAAGGTATGTTGGTTTTTCATCGTATTATCATATACTATATTATTATAATCATTATCTATTTAAAAGATTGTAGCCATCTGTATCTAATTCAAGCAGATTTAGAAATGCTTGACTAATTCCGCTTGATGTGTTTTCTTTGTAGCTATTTTTTTCTATCTAATCCGTTTAACCCGTTTTCATATGAATGGGTTCTGATATACCTGTCATTAGCTGCATTGCTTTCAGAACTTTGGTGTCAGGCGTTACGGTAATAAGTTTGTTCTGCAACCAAAACCATACACTGAAACTTTTTAACAAGCGGACAAAATATTTAACCGGTTAAGTAGTATCAAAGTTTCACCATATTTTTATACCTCTTCAGTCATGATATCTCCAACCTTAGTTGACTTTGATGATCTGCCTTGCACAATGATTTTCCTGAGATAATCTAGAAAACAGATCCCGGTTAAGTAATAAACCTTGGATTATAGTATTTCGGTTAACAATTTTTTTTCACTATTTTCATTTTTACCTCTTTCTGTGATAATTCCAGCAATAGACGATTTCTCGCCAGGTTTGACCACAACCAAAGCACCAACATTGTGTTGTGTCATCTGCAATACATGTTTCATTAGATCGTTTTGTGTGTGAATTCAAGATAAAAAAAGAACATTTTTGTGTGTGAAATCAAGAGTGACATCATCATACCGATTTGACAGCATCATACACAGAATCATCAGTGGTGCACCAGAGCCATGATCCATCTGCGCCTTTTCCCTTTGCTTGCAAGACATCTGAGATTTTGGTGCTTTCAAACCCTTGTTCTTCGATACGAGCTGCTGAAGTTGACTCATAGCGTGATATCAACAACGGTTTGAGTGGATTCACCATCCGAACATGTTGCAGAACTGCACTCTTCACAATGCTTCCATGTGATACGAACGCCCTAATTCCTCCTTGCATATTCCTTAACTATCTCAAAAAGATTATAAAAAAAAGTCTTTCGTCTATTAGTACAAATTATATCAATGTCAGATTAACTCTAAAGGAAATTAAGTCAATGTGATTAAAAATCATGATTTAACCATCTAACAAACTAGTATTTTGAATCTTTAAAGAAAATTAAAAGTCAAATGTGATTAAAAAATCGTGATATAACCATCTAAGAACTATGTTAACTCTTGACTCCACCTCATTGATAGATAACTATGGTGCACATAAAGGGACCATAGCTACACCACCTTTTTATCGCAATATAAACCACATTCATCAGTATACAACACGCGTCGTTAATCATTATACCCGTCAACATATACATTAAGAAAAAAAAAACAAGTTCTAGACTTCTAGTGCAGTTTAAAATTTAAATAGTCATTCTGTTTTTACATAAATTGAGTCATGTTCAAATCGCTTCTATAAGTCCTTAGATCCAACTAAATAACAACAAAATAGTATGATCATAGCAGCTTCAATAGATCATGAAACCGCTCGACTAATAGTGAAATATTTTGTACCAAAACCAAAGATGTTCCAATAGTTATGTACTTCAAAAATAAACCAATCTTAAATCTATACTAGATTAAGATTAAGAGATATATCAAATTTCTCGCAATTATAATTTTTTTTTTTTTTGAAAAATAAACTTCATTAAAACACACCTCTGACTATATATCAAATTTCTCGTAATTATAAATAAACGAAAAAAGCGAAACATCATAAACAACAGAATAAATAAAGCAACAACCGTACTACTTCAGTGTTTTAAAATTTCAAAGATCTAAAATATAGCTTCATTCAAATTAACCATAGAGATTTAATAATTAACTGTATAAGGTGTACGATAACTAGATCTATTAATCATCATCTTCGTGAATCATGATATCTCAAAGATCTCTATGGTTCACATATATTCAAATAAACCCTAGAATCAACAACAGAATAAATGAAGCAACAAGTACCTGTACTAGTTGACTGATTTCATAAGTTTACATACGAAGTAAGAGATGAAGAGATTAAAGCAGAATGCATGTACAGTAGAAGAAGAAGATGAAGTGATAATATACCTGATTGATTGATTGGAGCAGAGAAGAGAACACACACAGTAGCACACAGAGAGAAACAGGAGTGATAGATACTAAATACTAAAATGAGGAGATATTGGTTCACTTCAGGCAGCCCAAGGTTTATCCGTTTGTTGTTAGTATATATGTATTTATTTATTTATTTATTTAAATAACGACACTCTGTTACTCTGCATCTCATCTACACGTGTCTTACCATGCGCCTTCACCTACATTTATCACTTTTTGTGATTAAAAATTTACAAAAAAAAAAAATGACAAATTTGGATCACTGACGGAACTATTGGAGGATTATCGTGTCATCAGTGAAACCATCAAATTATATCCATCTCCAATAGACAATAATGTCTAATTCAAGAGGAAACCTAATAAATTTGGGAAAATTCCCTTGTGAGAATCGAATTTAGGACCTAATGGTCCCTAGGCTTTATCTCACTATCAAAATACCACTAGACTGTAATGCTATGGGAAAAGAAGTACAAGTTTTAATTGCTAGATAATGCAACTTGTTAATTGTTAGGGGCTGTTTGGTAACTTCTAAATGGTTAAGTGCTGAACCAATAAGAGGTCTAAACCATTAAGTGATGAACCAGTAAAAGGTCTGAACAATTAAGAGTCAGTATAATGCTTAACTGTTCAGAGGCAAATGTCTGACCAATTTAGATTAGAGGTCTTAACCATTTAGACTCAGTATAATGTTTAACCATTCAGATGCAAATGTATGAATCATTAAGTGCTAAACAGTAAGTAGGGCTGTTTATTTTTATCCAAAATCTGAAACCCGACCTGAATTCAAAGCCCGAAACTCGAAAAAAAAACCGGAACATTTATTGTTTTTTTCTTATAAAAGTGTTTAGATTTAGAGTCTTTAATAGATGGAACACTAAGTTTTGGGACTTTTAAATATTATAATAGAATATTGTCAACTTTTTTTTTTGAACGGTGACTTTCTTTTTGAGTGACCCAATGTCACACCGCCTAATCGGCGGCCCTAGCCAAGTCTGCCCAGACTTACGTTGTCTTAACCGGGCTCGCACTGGGTTGGCCAGACTTGGTTACGGCGTTCCCCCGAAAACCGTACTGCCTCCACACGAGTTGCCTAGCTGAAGTAACAGCCGGATGAAAACCGGGGTGCGGCTCAGGATCGAACCCCCCTCGGTGGGTTTGTCACCATCATTGCCCAATATCCACCCAAATATGACACAAGTGGGAATTGAACTTGAGTCTCCATTGGAAAACCCATGTCTCCTACCACTAGGCCACAAGCGGGGGAACTTTGATAATATTTTTAAAGTAATAATATGAATTTTGATAATAATTTGTAAAAAAAACATTTATTTTCATTTTACATTTAAACCCGAAAACCGAATAACCCGACCCAAACTAACCCGAACCCGAATAAACCAAACCCGACTAACCCGAACTTTAAAAAGGGTTGTTTATCGGGTCAATTTTTGACAGAGAAAAACCCGAACAACCCGACCTGAAAAACCCGAAACCCGAAGAAAAAATCTGATGAACACCTTTACCAGTAAAAAGTCTGAACCATTAAAAGGTAAACAAACAGATTCTTCGTATAGCCATAACACATTGTAATGGTATATTCAGAAAATAAGGAAAAGTTATGTCGTAACTTTTAAAAATCGTAATTTAAGATCATGTAAAACCACAAAACCACCGTAACGGCCTATCCAGATTTATTTAGAAAACACAAAATGGAAAGAAAAACAAAATAAGATTTTTTTGATAAAAAATTGAAACAAGCAAAGCTAATTGTAGATTAAATAATAGTTTAAAATTAATTTAAATAATCATTTTTTAACTAAATTTAGGAATTAACGATGATTCTCATTTTCATTTAATGTAACTTGACAAAATTAGTCAATTAATGTCTTATGCATTTAATGCATAAGTAACTAACCAAAAGAAAAACAAAACTCAAGTAAACAAGAGGACTCTAGGATTAGAACTCGGGTCTTCTTGTTGTTGTTAAAGTGATATGCGAACCACCGAACCATGCACTTCATTATGTTATTTTCCAATTCGATACTTATATATCCTAAGCTGTTAAAGTTCAACAAAAAGTTTTGGTCTTTGAGTCGCCTCCCCCCCCCCCGGGCCAGCTAAGTAGCAAACGCATTACTACCCGCAAACATCCTTACATTCATAGTCGCTAGCCCTCCTTTGTCAAGATCCAATGATGACGATGAAGTTATTCCGCTTAGTGCCGATGTCACTCGTTACCTTGGTTAACCATAAACGTGTAGTTTGACCACAAACAATCCAACTAATACAAACCAAAATAGTGAAAGACATATCCTCGGTTTAACTGGTTTGGTTTTTTTTTATAACCATAAATAGTATTTGCAAAACTTAAAAGTTTAAAAGTTATAAAATAATGATGACTATCAATAGCAATGATTCTATTTAATTTCAACATGAGTTTTAAAATACACTAAACTTTGTGTTATTCAACTCATTATTCATTAAACCATAATGCATACTTTTGCTTGTAAACAATATACTTTTTGTATATTTGGCTTAAAGTTTAAACATTTTAACATATAAAAAGAAGAGTGGATCAGATGAGGTACCAATTTAATAAGGTAAGTGGGGGCCGCAAGAATATAATTATCAAACGAAAATTTAGGTTGATGAGTCATCACGCACCTGGAACATATCTCTAGGCCCCTCAAGGCTCAAACAAAGTAAAACATACCTTTCAATGAACATGATTTTGTACCCGACCCGACCACTAGGCAAGAACTTTGCTTTAATTTAGGGTTATTGGATTTTATCACTTTTAATTATTGGTTGTTGGCCACTGTCACCCCCAACTATCACTTTGACGTCCGCCACCTCCAACTTAACACTTAGTGTGTTCTATCACCACGTCGTTAACTGATCACTAACTTTTGATCCTGTTACTATACATTTGGGGTGTCCTAAGATCCCTATGACACCCCCAAAAGTATAATAACGGGATCTAAAGTTAGTGATCAGTTAACGATGTGGTGACAGAACACACTAAGTGTTAAGTTGGGGGTGATGGACGTCAAAGTGATAGTTGGGAGTGGCAACAGCCAATAACAATAGTTTAGGGTGATAAAATCTAATAACTCTTTAATTTATTAGTAGGCATGTGAACGAACTGAACGAACACGAACATAGGTATGTTCGTGTTTGTTCATTTAATTTTAACCGAAAACGAACATATAATTGAACATTTTTTTTTGTTCGTGTCTGTTTATTAAGAAATCGGGCATGTTCGTTTAAAGTCTAAACGAACAGTTCATGAAATAAACGAACACAAACGAACATAAACAGAAAAGCCTTAACTCAACATATTTAAATAAACATAAATTAACATGATTGAACAAACATAAACGAATACATATGAACGTAACTGAACAAATATAAATAAACACAATTTAAAATTAGTGAACACAAACAAACAAGTCTAATATATTACAATTCATCCAAAAACACATCTAAATTAGAGTTCATACATACTAAAATTAAGTAGTTTTTTGTATAAATATTAAGTAAGTGATCAGCTACGATCTAAGAAAAAAAAGAGTAAAATGCACGGATAGTCCCTGTGGTTTTGCAAAATAACACATATAGTCCCCAACTTTTGGAAATTACACCGGTGCTCCCTGTGGTTTGACAGTTTGTTACTCGGATAGTCCCTAGAGTGGATGACAGTTAGTTTTCTCCGTTAAGTGGACGTGAAATGACAAGTTTACCCTTCATCTTCTCCTCTCTAAAAAACAAAACAACCACACCTCAACCCCCTCCCCCAACCCACACACGCACCTTTCTCTCCATTAGATCTCATTCGATCGGACAAGATGTACGGATTGGAAGCTATGACGTTCAACATTCACAGCGGTTACCTCGAGGCGATCGTGAGGGACCACAGATCTGGATTGCTAACCGCTGCAGATTACAACAATCTCTATGAGTGTGAAACCCTAGATGACATCAAGATGCATCTCTCTGCTACCGAATATGGTCCTTATCTTCAAAACGGCATCGTTTTATTCGGATTTGTTGTGTTCCGTTTCCTGTTGGTTTGATTAATATCGTTTTTGTTGAATTTTGATGTGGCTATAAATTTTACATGTGTTGATGATGATTTGATTGAGTAGATAGATCATTTTTTGGAGAGTAATGAAGATCAGATACTGATTGTGTTGAATATTGATGTGGTTATAAATGTTATCCGTACATCCGTGAATGTTTACGACGGTGAGAAAACCGAATTCGTTTGGTGTTATGCAGCGGTTTAATCGGAAGTCGTTGGGTGTGTGCATGGTTACCGATCAGTATTCTGATAAGGGTCATTTAAAGTATTATGAGGGGACCAGAATGGCAGTGAAGGAGAAAGAGAAAGATGAGACGGTGTTGAAGAAGAAGTTGAAGTCTTTGAAGGGTTGTCGAAGAACTTGAATACTTTTTCAGAGATAGGGTTTTGTTTGGATCAGGATGATGATGATGGTTCTGTTTAGAGTGAAGACGGTGAGGTGGGTGGTGGTTGGTGGTTAATGGTGGGGGGAAACATGGAGAAAAGTAGGGTGGGTGGGTGGGGTTGTTTTGTTTTTATAGAGTGGAGATGATGAAGGGTAGATTTGTCATTCCACATTCACTTAACGGAGAAAACTAACCGTCATCCACTCTAGGGACTATCCGAGAAACAAACTGTCAAACCACAGGGAGCACCAGTGTAATTTTCAAAAGTTAGGGACTATAGGTGTTATTTTGCAAAACCACAGGGACTATCCGTGCATTTTACTCGAAAAAAAAATTTTAAATTTCATTTTTTTATTACTAGAAAACTCAATTACTAAGTAGTTATATTTATGAAAGTGGTTAGAAAACCTAATATTTATATAAATATAACTATTTATTTATTTACAAAAATTTAAACGAATATAAACAAACGTAAATAAACGAACGTTCACATAAATGAACGAACGTTCACAAACATAAATGAACGAACACAAGGTGTGTTCATATTCATTCATTTAACTAAACGAACACAATTTTTTGTTCGTGTTCGTTTATTTATTAAATAAACGAACTTTCCACCGAAAAAGTTTAGAAACAGTTCATAAACGTTTAGTTCATTTACATGTCTGTTAGGCTGTGTATTAGGTTTCGATAACATGAAAAAGCAACTCATGTGTCTATATTCAATGATCTCAGACCCATCGAAAACTATTTTAATGATGAACTGTAAGATAATATTTATTTAGTACGTATGGTTGTATGATATTACTTTAAAATGTATATTTATAAAAATATTCGAGTAACAACTAAATATTTAAAATTATATCTGATAAGATAAAATAAGAATTTTTAAACCATCAATAAACATGTTTTCAAACTTTTAGCTTGTCGCTATTTGAGTGTAGATGTTCATATGAATATTAACTTTTTTTTTGAACGGTAAGGAACGAAGTGTTAACCATCGTGACATCGGACGCTGTGGCTGAGGTTAACTAATCAACCGCCGTCAGCTTCTTGGCTCTCCCAGATGCGCGGAAACCCGACCTCCACCCGCCCGAAGGCACGACAGTGAAATAATCGGTAAAACCTCGCCTCGCATCCAAGACGAACCGGCACCACCCGTATTCGCCCTTCACCTGGATGCCGCAGAAAATAATGGGGATAGTGGGAGTCGAACCTGGGTCACAAGGAACACCAAGTTTTTCCCTAACCACTCTACCACTACCTTATTGGCTCATGGCTAAATATCAACTCCTTAAAAATGAACTTTTGAACCATCAAAGATGTTCTTATGCGTGTTTTTAGAAAGTTAAAATTTTGCGACTTAGCACTAGACGAACGTAATTTGCTCATAAATAAATAACTATAATTTTAATTTTTTTTTTAATTTTTTTTTTGTTGATAATTTTGCAGTTTTTCATTGAACAAAAGTGTCAATCAGAAAAATTTAATATGATGATTTACAATTTATTTACTTCGTATACATCCCTCCTCTTAGTTGACTTAAGATTATCTAAAAGATTAGGGATGATAATTGGCCGGGTATGGGTAATCTTATACTCATATCCGGTTGTAAAACTATTTTCCATACTCAGTCCAATACCTATCGGGTATCGGATATACCCGCAGGTATCAAGTATATCCGTTAATTTGTTAACAGATACCGATTGAGATTTCCAAATATATTTCTTTTTTTACTATTATAATCATTGTATAATTTTTTTTATACAATACAACAACTATTATAAATTAAAATATACATTGCATATGTATAATGATATAAGTTTTATCATAAATCTAATCTAACTTATAATAAAAGACTACAAATAATGCCATGTGGCATTCTTTCCTTTAACATCATAAATTTTATTTATATTTGTTTAATAAATTTCTTTTAATATTAATATTAATATTAATTAATTACCAATATACAGATATCACTTATATTTATCTATATCTTTATCTAAAAATAATAAATAACTTTAATTTTGCAATTTAGCCCCTTTGTTTTTTTACTTTTAACCCAAAGTTTTTCATCTTTTGCAATTTAATCCCAACTCTTTTTTATTTTCAATTTTGGTCCACCATACTTTTCATCTTTCCCAAGTTTTTCGTTTCGTTCTAAATTTTGTGAGTTAACGCACCGCAACGTGCGTGTGGGGTTCAACATTTTTCGTATGTTTTTTCCCGTTTGACTGACCCGTCGTATCACATCTATTTTTCTGCGTTTGACAAGTTCGTCTAATACACGGGTCCTGGATGAACTTAGTTATTTTTTTCTATGTTTTACGTTTCGATTTAATTTCTCAGCAACGAGCGTGCGTGATTCAAAGATTTTATGTCTGCTTTTCGCTCGGCATTATTTTTTTCCCGTTTTTATTTATTTTGTTTTTACGAGCTCTTCCGGTGTTGATGGTCGCTGACAATGGTATAGTATTGCTACTACTTAACACAATTTTATGACAAACGCTGCAACGCAGGGGCTTAACACTAGTAAATAATATTATAGTTTTTATATAGTTTTATTTATATACTTCACAACACAAAATCTGAATAATATTATCAAATACATATTTCAAAAGATTTTTTTCACATAATGAACCTACTATAACAAGTCACTAACAGATAAGGGAAAATCTTCCTATACTAATAAACAAAAATCTTTTTGTACACGTTTCACTCTCTGGTGCCTCCTCCCTTTTAATAATAGTATCACATATTAATTTTTATACACAAAATATAATATAATATAATATTAATTAATATAGTTAGAGATATAAACGTATAAATTCAAATTTAATTAATAATTATCTATAACAAATATAAATGTATCAAATAATATAATAAGTATAATATTATTTAATATAATTAGGGATCAAACGTATAATTTCAAATTTAATTAATAGTTAATTACTTTTTGAGTCTCTATGTTTTAGTGGTTTTAACCACTAAATCCAAAATCAAAAAGTTTAACGTCCTGAGTCTTTAACCGCTCATTCACACCCCCTGTAAAAATTCAAAAAACCTTTTGTAAGGCCGAGTTCCCTAAGTTCTCATAACTTGTAGAAATTTTCATTTTACCCTAACCATATATATTTGTTAAGATAAAATATATTATTTGGATCAATAATTACTAATAAAGTATCAAATCACATGTACAAGTACTTATATTATATAACTTAGAAGACTAAAATTACAAGCGGATTATCTAAATAAAGTACCAAATTATCTTTAAAGCGAACACTAAATGGTTTTTAAAAGACATTTTTTTTTGCTATTAAGTATATAACATTATATTTATTTAAGCTGTGTAATACACGTGATCAATATTTTCTTCCAATTCTAAATTTATGTTACTATCAATATGTTTTCATCTTAAAAAATGGTCCAACTTCCTAATAACATTGAGTTTTAAATATTAAACTTAATTTCAATCATATTACGCAACTAAAGAAATTATCATCATGCTAAATAAAGACATTATATAATATTATAAAAATTCTAATTTGAATATTTAAATGTCAACTACTAATTAAAAAAGTTGTTCTAGACGCTCAAATTTATAGTTTAAAAAACTTTAGTCATATTTTTTTAAACATAAACTTTATTTTTAGTATGATTTTTTTTAATATGTAATATTTTCTATACAATGATAATATTTGTATCTTGTCTTATGATCCATATATCTAAAAATAGTATTTATATCAAAGTATTTATTATATCATTAATATACATAGTAGAATTTAATTACAATTCATTTACTATAACCTCATAACTTATAATTATTTTTAAAAATACATACAATTTTATGATCATTATTTTTTTTTTTTAGTGTTACTTCTTTTTAAGACATAATAAAATGGATTGTAGTATCTCAAAAGAGAAGTGAAAACTTCGAAAATTATTTTGAATAGCGAAAATTAAATGTTCTTTTGTTTTACTATTTTATCTAACTAAGTTATTTCATTAATAAGGATTATATACAAGTTTATAATTTACATTTTTTCGTCATTTAACCCGTGTAATACACGGGGTTGTAAGCTAGTAAAAATATATACAAAAAATTCAGGTATGTGGTTTCGGATAATTGGGCCGGATATCACTTAAGCCCATTTCCGTTGAATTTTTTAAAACTAATTACATACATGTCGGGCTTCGGGTATACCCGTCACATACTTTTTGAGTTTCTGATATACCCGTCAGGGTCAGGTTTTTTTGTCATCCCTATGTAAAATCATAAATCATTAGTTATGATGATAATAACCATAGCAATAATCATATGATAATAATTACTATATTTTTACATTTTTAACTTTGAAACAGGCCTAGATCGATCGATCTAATGACTGATTCTGACTCGAATTGACTTACCTTCTTCATACCCCTAGTTATTCAATTAATTCACACTAAAATTTGAAAAGGAAAACAATAAACAAGTTTTGCTGACCCCCAAAACCAAAGAAAATATAAACTGTTGCTGCCAGGGATCAAAAGAAAAACAATAACAAGTGTTTTGCCCAGAAATAAAAATAAATACAATGTTGCTGCCCGGGATCGAACCGGAGACCTTTTGCGTGTAAAGCAAACGTGATAACCACTACACCACAGCAACTGGGTTGCAAGGTTTCGTGTTCTACTTATATTAATGAAATTCTTAAAAATGGAAACTTTTATGTGTAATGGAATGAAACTTGTTTTGTATTTTCTTAATCAATGAAGTAGACGTATTCCATGGAAGAATTACCATAAATAAACAACATTCTTTCCTTACTTTAATATCAAAACTGGTATTAGGACCCCGCGTTCTTGCGAAGACATAAAACCACGAAAAAAGTAACGTAGAGATGTTGTGAATAAACTGCTTCAACATCAAAACATACATTTATTCTGTCCCTAAATTCAAAGTAGATTAAGAAGAATAAGTACCAAAGAAGAGACCAGCAAGCTAATTGCTCTTAATGTTCATACATACTCTCTATCCTCACCAGAGTTAATAATTGAAAATTGTTAATCAGGTTGCTGCCTTCTCTACAAACACTTGAAGGTGGCACTACAATTTTATTCATGGAAACCTTTTTATATGGAAACTTTTCCGTTTTCTTTTGTGTACCGTATCTTTTGGGTTTTGGGTTTTTACAGCACATGTTGGCCCTGTTCTATAATCATAAAAGCTCACCGTTCAAAAAAAATATTTTAAATACCATCGCAATTTAAACTCATGAAAACCTTTTTAGCAGCTATTCAGTTTATTAATTAATATTTTATTAGTTTACATGTCAATTCAAAACTTTATTTCCTTTGCAAGACGAGTAACATACTAACCATATATTAAATTGGAATATTGGATTTTAATAATCCCAACTATTCGCCGTTGGCCGCCAACAGTCCCAACTTCAACAATAACCACTAGCAGTCCCAACTATTGACATATTGGTCACCAATGGACCCTGACTAACAGAACCCTAACTTCGTTGGTCTCCGGTCGCCGGAAAACCATTTTTGTCCAAAAAAATGTTTCTAAAGGCCCGATCTAAGGTTACAAAGAGGTTTGGGACGAAAATCTTGAGTTTTCCGGCTAAAAAGTTGAGTTTTCCGGCGAAAAAAGGAGTTTTCCGGCGACTTTAGTAATTGGGGTTTTACTAGAAAAAGGTTTCCAAAGGTCCATAATAAGGTTACGAAGAGATTCGGGATGAAAATGTTGAGTTTTCCGGCGAAAAAAAGTTTCTCCGGCGACCGGAGACTAACGCCGTTAGGGTTTTGTTAGTCAGGGTCCATTGGAGGCCAATATGTTAAAAGTTAGGACTGGTGGTTATTTTTAAAGTTGGGACTGTTGGCGGCCAACGGCGAATAGTTGGGATTGTTAAAATTCAATATTCCTATTAAATTCTACCTATTATTATAAATTAGTTGTTTTATATAATAAAATACAATCTGCAACTTTTGGTATAACTTGTAACTTAGGGTTTTCTTTTCAGTTACCATAATTATATAGATAAGTGCCACTTTTAAACACATCTGCTATCAAATATGGCAAGCTTTAACATACTTTAGAATTTAGAAAGCTATGTTCATGGTACCTTTGTTTAAAAACCGAACCGGATCCACAAATTTGGATTTTTAGAGTTTGGCCCCTACCCAGTTTCCGTTCAAGCTTCGCCAGTGTTTGGGATGGATTCAAGGAAGAGACGTGGGGATGACAAAAAAATGGAAAACCTGAATAACATACCTGATTGCAGCAGTATAGGCCAACAGAGAATACAGATGGAGACGCAGCAATAAGGTTTGACATGATTGTCAACTTGGTCTGGTTCCTCATTAGGGTGCAATCTAATGATGGTGATGAAGAAACCGAATA
Organism: Helianthus tuberosus; assembly: GCA_030545235.1. Lineage (NCBI taxonomy): Eukaryota > Viridiplantae > Streptophyta > Magnoliopsida > Asterales > Asteraceae > Helianthus > Helianthus tuberosus. Next base: position 27,979 of record JARYGA010039912.1, read on the forward strand.
GGGTGTTCGGTTGGGAGAGAGAGGTCGATTGATGTTATTAGAATTAGGTTATGTGTCTAACCTTAAAGCCTCTACATAAGTCTCCTTATATATGCACCAAAGAGGAAACCCTAATTAGTTAATAAGGGTAATAAGGCCCATCAACAATTACCAGCTAATTATTTAATAGGTTGTTATATATTTTGATCTATATAATGTAAATGATTATAATGGCTACTAGATTAAATATAACATAATATATATTTAATCTTACATTCTCCCACTTAGCTGAGTAATCATTTACTATGAGTATTAGATAAGCCTAATGTAACAACTCTCATTAAAAAGTCCTAATTATTACTTTAATTGTCCATTAGGAAACCCTAATTGAGAAACCTAAGTGATTCTGCATAATCCCTAAAAATTTCAGAATAGTTGGAATTAGAATCAGGGCCCCTAAAAATCAAGGGGGGTTAAACCCTAATTCACGATTATCATTAGAATGCGTTGTCTGAATTGAAAAATCTTGAACTATCAACTCAGCAGGCCTATACCAGTGACAAGCCTACCCTACTCTACTTTGACATCACAGGCGACACGCGACAGGGACCATGTATTCTGTCGCGACACGCGGGAGATGTCAATTTAGGGTATAAATACAGGGGCTTGGGACTTGATTCCAGGCTTCAGTTCGACGTAAAAATTCCAAATATACGTTAAGTTATAGTATAAACAGTTTCATAACACACACGATTCACGAAGTGCTACCGCAAAACAGGGTAATAACTCGATCGCTATTACGATTCATTGTCCGATCAATGTACTCAATGGATGTTTAAGTGCTGCCCACATTAGGGTGATGCTTTGTCATTAGTCGTTAATTCGATGGATGTTTAAGCATAACACTTTGTCATTCGTTGTGAGGGTTGATCTCGTGAGTTATCGTAAATGCTGTATTGATTACTAACCCAGTTTTGTGTGCATTATTATTTAAATTAGGTTAACAAGGCTAATCCGTAGAGTAAACTCTATCCGTGTTAAATCTGCAATGTGAGTCATTCTCTCTTTTTATCAAATTACTTTCAAAATCATGTTTATTTTCAAAGTTATAATTATGGGGATTAAGTTTATGTAATCACCAAGTTACAGCCGGTATGTGGGGTTTTGTATACATTACTTGATAATCGTCACCATTGGGGCAGCCAATGGGGGATATGACCATAGTCACAGATCCGGTCGAGTAAAAAATACCGTGGGTAGTTGGTTTGATATCAGAAACATTGTAATCACTCTTAATACTGTAAATTATAACAAACAGGTTGTTTTAGTAAATAGAATTATTCACTCAGTATTTTCCGCTGACAAAACCTTTTTCAAACATGTTTCAGGTGATCTGTTGTGATTCAGGAAAGGTGCTACGGAGCATTGCAAGCTTAAGAAAGTGGCTCATTGTAAAAGAAAGAAATATGTTTTGTTAAATAAAGATTTCTTCGTGAAATCATAATATTGTAAATTAACGGGGTTTTATCCCGAGTTGTGAAATAAAATAATCGGGAAAATTTTAGCTTTACAACGATCCTGATGATAAACTTCCACTGTTAAACTCAATTAAATAAATACCACGGGATTTCTGTCCCGCGGCTTCTGAAACGGGTCAAGCCGGGTCGGGGGCCGTGACAGAAATAAGGTGGTATCAGAGCCACTGAGTTAAGCTAATTAAGTATTTAGAAATACTTAATTTTTCCTGATTCCTATTATGTGATTATGTGTTTTATTAACTGACTATCTGTTAGTTACAGTATGGGTAGGAAAAAGCTTTCAAGCATCTATCTTAAATTAGATAGGTCATACAACGAGAAGGGAAGTTCATCCCAAACTAAATCCTCAAAACTTCCTGCAATTCCTGAAGAAGGAATATTTGTTCGAAAAGCCCAATACGAGAAACCACTTTCTCCGGATAAAAGAAGTTTAATTTTAAAGAAAAGTCAGGAGAAAATAAAGAAAGCCCTAGAGAAGAAAGTTAAACAGGAAACCCAGGAATTAACCAGTAAAACACATTGGGAGGACAAATTAGAGGAAAAATGGGCGGATCTTTATATGCTGGCCACTGTAGCAATAAATGCTAATATTTAAAATACCATGATTCCGTAATAGCAACCTTATTTACAAATCGAAATATCATCTAGTAAATAAATAAAACCTAGCATGTTTAAAACATCCCTTTTCCTTTGTATAAATTAGTCACAAGGTATGCAATAAAACTTAAAGGTTATTTCAAAATTTTAACTTAGCATTTTTATATTTTATTTAAACAGCATGAATGAGTTATCGGAAGCCTTAGAGAATCTCAATTTATACCCTGTAAATATAGAAGTTTCCAAAGAGTTTACTGGATATTTTCCTGATGTGGAACAACCTGTAGAATTCAACGCTCCACCTTTGAAAAAGCCAAAACCAAAGAAAAGAAGGAAATACGTATGGGGGAGTCGTATACGTAGGAAAAAGCCAGCTACAAAACTTCCTAAAATAAACAATCCTTTAGAAAAAGGAAAAGAAATTGTAACCAGGGAAAGTTCTAGACAGCAGGAGATGGAGACTGAAGTCAAGGAAGATTCTAGGCAAATGGGGAGGCAGTTTGAGGAATATTCTAAGGAAATAGAAATGGAGGTTGGAAAAGGTTTTAGACCAACTCAGATGGAAATCGGAGAAAGCTCCAAACAAAACCAGGGAATGACTTTTCAGGAGGAAATAGATTTTATATTGGCAAGCTGTGAAACTATTCAGCCTGTCAATACAAATATTTTTACTCGTCCTATTGAAAATCAACTCCCTATAAATCTTGAACCAGCAATCCCAGAACCAATAGTCCACTCCCAACCTTTAGGAATGGACGAATGGTGGACGAATGATTGGCAATTCCAAAACATTGTCAACAGTCCTTATTCCTTTCTTCCGCAATTCGATCCAGAACCATTACCAAATCCACCCATGAGTAACGAAAATCTGGCTGAACTTCGCCATTTTGGTGAAGAATTAATGGATGCGGGAAGTAGAATTCGGGAGATAGGGGACAAATTGCTTGGAAGTATGATGAAAGGGAGCTTCGTTTTTAGGAAGACAAATGACGAGAGATAGTGGGTTGGTAAAACTGTGGTTGTGTAATAGTAATAGTAAAATCAGTATTTGTAAATTAAATAATAAAACGGTGGTATATAGAGGCATGATATAATCTATAAACCAAATGAAATTTTAGATTTTGTTTGTATATTCGTTTATGTGATTATGTGCAATTAATTGTGACATTGGATTATTTCTTTTATACTAATTATTTATCTATAAATTAATTATCAGATGGCAAACATTGGTAATGAACCAGTAAATGAAGTAAATCAATCCGAGCAAATTCAGGAAGAACAATTGTTAAATAGACAAGATATAGAGGATATCGTTGCACAAGGAATAGCCAATGCTATTCCAGTAATTGTTGCTGCTGTTCAAAAACCTGTTAAACCGCAATCAATCATTCCTAGTAAACGTACTCAAGGCGACAACTTTAGTAATAGTATAAACGGAGGCGGAAATCATGTTAATAACAATAATGATCTGCAAACCCCAATTTTCAAGAAAATGAAAGCTGCAACACCTGGTTGCACTTATAAAGAATCCCTTGCCTGTAAACCAACTGAGTTTGCAGGTAATGAAGGGGCTATTGCAGCATTACGTTGGTTAGAGAAAACTGAGGCAGTAATTGCTATAAGTAAATGTGTTGAGGAAGATCAAGTTATGTATGCGTCTAATCTTTTTAAAGAAGGGGCATTAGAATGGTGGAACACAGTATTACAAGCTAAAAGAAGGATTGTGGCCTATGCCATGATCTGGGAAGAATTTAAGAGTCTTGTAGAAAGAAAATTCTGTCCCGAGTATGAAAAAGAGCAAATGGCAAATAAGTTCCTAAACCATCGGATGGTTAATGTGGACTGTCGAGGATATACTTCAACATTCTTCGAATATGCTAGGGTGGTACCAACGCTGGCTTCGCCAGAGCCGGTACTCATTTCTCGCTACATTTGGGGATTAATTAACGAAATCCGCAATATCGTTAAAGCTGCGAGACCTCGTACTATTGACGATGCAGTGGAACTAGCCAACACCCTAACTGATGAACTGGTACGCACAAGAGATGAAGACAGGAAAAAGGAACTGGCTCAGAAAATTACCCAAGGATTTCGTGCGGGTAATAGTAGTAATTTCAAGAGAAGAGGAACTGGGCAATCACCAACTCCATCATACTGCAGGAAATGCAAAAAGAAACATTATGGAAGATGCGATATAACTTTCAATTTTTGCAAAACTATAGGACATCGTGAAGAAAACTGCAGAAAGAAATCCATAATTTGTTACAATTGTGGAGAAGCCGGACATTTCAAAACAGAATGTCCTAAATTGATCAAACCAGCAGACAACAAAGCCAAGGCGACCGACGGAGCTACTAAGAAGAATGTCAGAGCATTCCAGCTAACCACTCAAGAAGCAGAACTCATTCCAGATGTTATAGCTGGTACGTTCCTAGTTCACAACGTATACGTAAAAGTATTATTTGACTCTGGTGCAAACCAAAGTTTTATCAATACTTTATTCTGTCAAGCTCTTAAGTTACCATTAACCAACATTAGGCAGATTTTTACAGTTGAAACCGCAGATGGTAATTCAGTTAAAATAGATCATGTTTTGCAAAAAGTAGAAATAGAACTTTCAGGTCATAAATTTTCTGCAAATCTGTTACCTATGAAATTAGCTGAATTTGATGTTGTGTTAGGAATGGATTGGTTAATAGCCAACCATGCTCGAATTCTTTGTGATAAGAATTCCATAGAAATTCAGGCACCTACCGGAAAAGTCATTATGATTACAGGAGACAAACCACGTAAGCCCATGAAGTTCACATCAGTAATGAAAGTTGCTAGTTATGAACGAAAGCAAGGAATAGTATATATGATTTCGGTAATCATTAATACTAAGAACAAAGAACTTAAGGAAATCCCTGTAGTCTCAGAATACCCAGATGTATTTCCAGAAGATTTACCAGGATTACCACCAGATAGGGAAGTAGAATTTAGGATTCATCTAATTCCAGGAACTACACCGATAGCCAAGGCACCTTATCTGTAACAACCCGCACTTTTGTGCGTTGTTACTACTCGTTATACTCGTTACGCCTAGCACCAGAGATTCGGATCATAATGTAACTATATCATATATATCGCTATTCGAAGGATAATCACATATTTTTCGAAATACAATATCACTATACTACACTATTATCACACTAACACTCACGGAGGCATTGAGTGAGGACCTATTCTACCCTCCTCAATGGCCGTGATGTGTCGAACGTAAACAATTAACGCTAACAAGGACCCTCGGGTGAGTGCTGTAGCTCCAGTCGTCATGACGATGATGACAATACGAGTAAACGGTACCCCGTCAGTCTTTGTGGCACTACACGAAATAACGTTCACGATGACATCAAGAAAGGACCCATACTACCCTCATTGATGGCCGTGCAACGTCAATAATAATCGCATACTGGAACCGAAACCGATCGTTAATTATCGAAACTTTGGATTATGGATACGTAAGTACGACCCCTAGTGATATATATATATATATATATATGTATATAATAATAATATAAACCTACTATGAAAAGCGCGTACTTCGGAAACTATCAAAACGATCAAAAACGGAGAAGTCCACGCGTCAGGATAGCTATCCGGACGGATGGACATGCGCACGGGTGGCCATCCGCACGCATGGGCCATCCGCACGGATGGGCTATCCGGGCCTGATCTCTTTCCCTCTCCTCTGTTGCCTATAAATACCATGTCACATCACTTGAACAGTGATGTGACAGCTCCAATTCAACCAAACGCGCACCAAGACCCTTTTCTCTCGATTTCCTCGCGATTCCGGTAAGATTTCAACCTAAAACTTGTACTTCTACAATCTACACCCGAATCTACATCATTCTATCTTTCAAAACTCAAATTCTAACCGTGAAATCTGCGGATTTGAGGCGTTTTGAGGTGATGTCACCAAGAGTTCTTATGAACTTCAAGTTGGGATCTCATTTCACTATAAACGACTCAGATCCAGGTGATTTCCACATGTTTTGGTAACAAATCTCACCTAAATCTGTGCGATTTCGAGTTAACCATGAAGAACCATCATGAACGGCCGGATCTGATGGAACGGGGTGATTCCCGGCTGTTAGAACGAGTCGGAATTGACGGAACTTCAAGTGTTAGTGCGAAATCACACTACCCTAGTAAAAACGAACGTATTCCTTCCGTTAAACACTCGAAAACAGTGCTTAGAGTGCGACACAGACATGTCAGTCCGCACGGCCAACATGTCAGTCCGCACGGACAACATGTCAGTCCGCACGGACAACATGTCAGCCCGCACGGATGACACAAGTCCGCACGGATGACATGTCAGTCCGCACGGATGACATGACACCCGCACGCACATGTCAACCGCACGTACAAGTCAACCGCGCGCACACTCATCCGCACGCACAACACTGTCAGCCGCACGCATCGCTCATCCGCACAGACCACTGTCCGCACGTATGACATATCATCCGCACGGATGACTTGTCATCCGGACGGACAACAAGTCAATCCGCACGGATGAGGACCAATTGACCTAACAAATAACTTTTCAAGGCAATCTTGCTTAACCATACTTCGTTTACTCTATTTCTTCAAGGATCATTACAGACAACTCTTAACCGACTCAAACCAGCTGTAATCCCGCTAAATACGCACTGTGAGTATACTTGACCCCTTTTTAATCGAATTTTGGGTGTAACATACGTTTCTAACAAATCGAACTTATCAATCGAAATATTCAATCAATCGATTTATCACTTGCGAATAACTGTTATGCATAGATATACGTGATGCTAGTTGCATATGTGCTAGGGCTTATACTCGCGACGTCCCACCACGACTAGTATAGTACTATTGCGCCCGACGGGGTCTAGTTATGCCATCGTACATTCGAGCATCGAGGACTTAGTTGGTAGTGTCAGTTTTGTGAGTATATATGTCGTGTATTACGTTTATGCATATGGAAATTCGCTACACTTTTATCTACTATGCTATACTTATCAAACCTGTATACTCGCCAATACTTTTGTATTGACAAATATTTTAACGTATGTTGCAGGTTAGATCGCAGACTATGTCAAATCAAGCTAGGAAGTCTAGAAACTCAACTAAAATCTAGGTTGTCGGATTTGCATTGTTCGAGAGGACAAGAAATCTGTGATAACTTATGTGATTGTATTATTTGTTAGTATGGGATAACGAATGTATTAAATATTATCGCAATTTAGTTGTTATGGATTCTCTTGAGCAATCTGATTCGCCTAGTGCCGCGCCCCGATGATTCCGCCATCAGTTGGGGTGTGACAGATTGGTATCAGAGCCATAACTATAGGGAATTAGGTCAGACTCGACCTAGTCCGGGTCGACGTCTTAGAAATTGACCTAGTCTATAGTCTAAGTACCACCAGGCCGACTCATACAAACCAGGTGGGGTTTGTATTGGGCTTACTTGATACTCTCGATCGAAATTACTAAAAGATGCAAATTTGTGTGAACCCCGCGTACTACAACTTCACACGAAGAAGCCTTTCCTAAGGCTGAAATACTACTTAGCCTTTCCTAAGGCCGACACAATACACACGTTTTCAAAAATACTCGTATAACAAAACCGAGCGATCCAGTCGAGATCAGGTGTGAAAACCAAGAACTCTCGATAGGATTGCTCACTCAGCGCATTTTTCTAGCACGAGAACTTTTCATCGAGTTAGGAGTGACATCCACATCTCGACAAAAGTCTCCATTTCTAAATCTAGTGGAACTCACGAATTTATTCGAGGAGCATAACCACAATTAGGAACGAAACTGTTAAGCCAGGGGTGAAACCCGTACCTTAATAGGTCGTCCCATTCTCTATAAACTGGTTTTCAAAAAAAAACTCTCACCAAGGACTCGACTATCACAACAACTCGAGCCACGCGATGACTAGGAAGACGAATGCCATGAGCTGCATCCCAGTGGAAGCATGAAGTCCTCTAGGTCAACGCGCATGCTCGAACTTGTTAGATATAGTTGGGTTACCTTGGGTAGTCGACGCCTAAAACACCCAAGGCACTCTATCATACGACCCGCCAATTTTACAATGATTGGAACTTATTTACGTTTTGAAACTTTACGCCTTATCGATTTCTCGATGTGACGATTTTCCCTCCCTACTTTATAAACACACAATTTGCACAGCCATCGCAATCTAAAACGAAATCCGAATGTTCGCAACAAAACTAATGCATAATCCATCGCATTCGCTCTCGTTTTCTCACTTCGACGCGACCTCGCTTATTCTAAATCGACCTGTATGTGTATGATTACAAATTACATCTATATAAATATACATCTATATACGTATAAACAAACAAGTCATTGTGTGAGAACTTAGGAATTCCGTGTCTCCTATGTGACTCCTATGTGGTTCGTATTATTACTATACTATCGCACCAAGTTTTGAACGCGCTCAATCGCAATGCAAAACTCAAAAATCATTATGATCGAATCTCACTCCAAGTCTCTTCCTGTCTAGATGCCTTCCAACAACTCTACCTCGAGACGAGTAGCTAGGAGGAAAGCCAAACGAAGCGCCGAGAAGAGAATTGCTTCACTTGTGATTAAGGAAGTGAGTAAGCTTAGTTCTCAAATTGCCGCTCGAGTGCACTCTCTCAGCCACTCTCGAGCCTCGGAAGACGTTAAGACAGGAGAGCCGCAATCTACTTTTCTCTATAAGCACTTCAAAGCCTGTGACCCAATGGAATTCCCGGGTGAAGGAGGTGCGACTCAATTACTGCAGTGGTTCGATTCTATCGAAGTTACCCTTCGTCAAAGTGGGTGTCCCGATAGTCTTCGTACTACTTGCGCCACCGGAGTATTTCAATCGCGAGCACTCGACTGGTGGACCGCCGAACGTAACAAACGTGGGATCTCCGCGGCTTACGCTCTCTCTTGGAATGAGCTGAAAGAGCTCATGGAGAAAGAGTACTGCCCTCCTCACGAGATTCAGAAGCTGGAAAACGAATTTTGGGAAATCAAGCAAGCCGAAGGTGACAATGCTGGCTACACCGCAAGGTTCAAACAGCTTAGCATAATCTGCCCAAGTCAAGTCAACACTCCAGGGAAGGCCATCGCGAAGTACATTCGCGGCTTGCCTGAGTGTGTGGGTGATTTTGTCGAAGCTGCAAGGCCTGCTACCATCGAAGAAACATGCCGCTTAGCCGCAGAAATCAACAGCAAACGACTCATGGAAGGATTATTCTCAAAGAATCATGTCAAGCAAGCTCATCAAGCAATCGCCAGTAATCCTTCAGGCGAACATATTGATAAATCTTCTGATGAATCTACTGACGAATCTTCTGACAAACCCACTGGCGATTCTTCCAATGAATCAGCTAACGATTCCTCTGACGGATCTGCTAACGATTCCTCGGACGAATCTACTGCCGATTCTTCTAACAAATCTGCCTACGAACCTTCCGACAAGTCAGGCAAAGACTCCGCAAGCGAGATTTCAGACGAATCCTCCAACGACGACATCTCTTCGCAAGACACCGACAAACCCAGCCGCAAACGAAATACCTCAAGCCCGAGCTCATCAACAACCGAACTGCTGCAACCGGAACCTCTTCGAACAGTTCCGATGTTTCAAAAACGAGCCTACACTGGAGCTCATCCTCAGTGTTACTCGTGTACCTATCATCATCCAGTCGGGGCTGACTGTCGCTATTGCAATAACTGCAACCGTTACGGTCACTTTACCCGCAACTGCCGCATCGAACCGTGAACTTGAGTACAACAACAACAGCTCCAGCAAAAGTCTTCAAGCATCAGACATCTAGCATGCGTAGGATAAAGTTGTAATGATACGATTCTCGACGTTAATTTCTAAGCTTTGAACCTACTCTCTTATTCGAAGACACCACTCTGTGTAGCATTAACTCTCGTTTTTGTTTTCTCTTCCGCTCTCTAATCATCGCACTTAGACTAGATTCACACACATACTATATACTATATACTATATCACGAAATAATGTGTTTTACCCTCACTACACTCTTGGAACGAGGTACGATAAACGTGCAAGGAACGAATAATCACGGGTGCACACGGGATTATTTGGGTCAGTGCACGGTGATCGTAGTGAATTCTAAAAGTGCCATAGCGTTTGACAAAAGGTGACACCAAAACACGGGATGAAAGAAGTAGGGGTCGGGCGAGGTATGCTTTACCATACTACCGAAGTTCCGTGAAGAAAGTGCCACGTGGAGTTGAACGTTATTAGACCTATATACTATTGTGACTATTTTCAACACACTACACTCAATCGCAAGGCGTAACAACCGAAATTGCATCATCGCAAGACTTGTCGTAAGTCTGCAAACGTAATGCAATCGCCTCATCGATGGACTCTGGGGAGTCTACCTCGCAGGACAATTGCATCAACGC